>CAWVNZ010002898.1:0-60000 GCA_963930735.1 Dioctria linearis
TTTTGAATAATTTACTATAGAAAAGGCAATCCCTGGCGTAATTAAAATTTGCGACAGTAAAAAATTATTTTTTGAATAATTTACTATAGAAAAGGCAATCCCTGGCGCAATTACAATTTGCGACAGTAGAAAATTATTTTTTGAATAATTTACTATAGAAAAGGCAATCCCTGGCGCAATTACAATTTGCGACAGTAGAAAATTATTTTTTGAATAATTTACTATAGAAAAGGCAATCCCTGGCGTAATTGAAATTTGCGACAGTAGAAAATTATTTTTTGAATAATTTACTATAGAAAAGTCAATCCCTGGCGGATTTGAAATTTGCGACAGTAAGAAATTATTTTTTGAATAATTTACTATAGAAAAGGCAATACCTGGCGTATTTAAAATTTGCGACAGTAAAATATTAATTTGTGAGAAATTTACTATAGAAAAGGCAATCCCTGGGATATTTAAAATTTGCGACAGTAAAAAATTATTTTTTGAATAATTTACTATAGAAAAGGCAATCCCTGGTGTATTTAAAATTTGCGACAGTAAAAAATTAATTTGTGAGAAATTTACTATAGAAAAGGCAATCCCTAGCGTAATTAAAATTTGCGACAGTAGAAAATTATTTTTTGAATAATTTACTATAGAAAAGGCAATCCCTGGAGCACTTAAAATTTGCGACAGTATAAAATTATTTTTTGAATAATTTACTATAGAAAAGGCAATCCCTGGCGTAATTAAAATTTGTGACAATAGAAAATTATTTTTTGAATAATTTACTATAGAAAAGGCAATCCCTGGCGGATTTGAAATTTGCGACAGTAAAAAATTATTTTTTGAATAATTTACTATAGAAAAGGCAATCCATGGGGTATTTAAAATTTGCGACAGTAAAAAATTAATTTGTGAGAAATTTACTATAGAAAAGGCAATCCCTGGCGTAATTAAAATTTGCGACAGTAGAAAATTATTTTTTGAATAATTTACTATAGAAAAGGCAATCCCTGGCGTAATTAAAATTTGCGACAGTAGAAAATTATTTTTTGAATAATTTACTACAGAAAAGGCAATCCCTGGCGTATTTAAAATTTGCGACAGTAAAAAATTAATTTGTGAGAAATTTACTATAGAAAAGGCAATCCCTGGGATATTTAAAATTTGCGACAGTAAAAAATTATTTTTTGAATAATTTACTATAGAAAAGGCAATCCCTGGCGTATTTAAAATTTGCGACAGTAAAAAATTATTTTTTGAATAATTTACTATAGAAAAAGCAATCCCTGGCGTAATTAAAATTTGCGACAGTAAAAAACTATTTTTTGAATAATTTACTATAGAAAAGACAATCCCTGGCGCACTTAAAATTTGCGACAGTAAAACATTATTTTTTGAATAATTTACTATAGAAAAGGCAATCCCTGGCGTAATTAAAATTTGCGACAGAAAAAATTATTTTTTGAATAATTTACTATAGAAAAGGCAATCCCTGGCGCAATTACAATTTGCGACAAGAGAAAATTATTTTTTGAATAATTTACTATAGAAAAGGCAATCCCTGGCGTAATTAAAATTTGCGACAGTAGAAAATTATTTTTTGAATAATTTACTACAGAAAAGGCAATCCCTGGCGTAATTAAAATTTTGCGACAGTAAAAAATTATTTTTTGAATAATTTACTATAGAAAAGGCAATCCCTGGCGCAATTACAATTTGCAACAGTAGAAAATTATTTTTTGAATAATTTACTATAGAAAAGGCAATCCCTGGCGTAATTAAAATTTGCGACAGTAGAAAATTATTTTTTGAATAATTTACTATAGAAAAGGCAATCCCTGGCGTATTTAAAATTTGCGACACTAAAAAATTATTTTTTGAATAATTTACTATAGAAAAGGCAATCCCTGGGATATTTAAAATTTGCGACAGTAAAAAATTATTTTTTGAATAATTTACTATAGAAAAGGCAATCCCTGGCGTATTTAAAATTTGCGACAGTAAAAAATTAATTTGTGAGAAAGTTACTATAGAAAAGGCAATCCCTGGCGTAATTAAAATTTGCGACAGTAGAAAATTATTTTTTGAATAATTTACTATAGAAAAGGCAATCCCTGGCGCACTTAATATTTGCGACAGTATAAAATTATATTTTGAATAATTTACTATAGAAAAGGCAATCCCTGGCGTAATTAAAATTTGCGACAGTAAAAAATTATTTTTTGAATAATTTACTATAGAAAAGGCAATCCCTGGCGGAATTAAAATTTGCGACAGTAGAAAATTATTTTTTGAATAATTTACTATAGAAAAGGCAATCCCTGGCGCAATTAAAATTTGCGACAGTAAAAAATTATTTTTTGAATAATTTACTATAGAAAAGACAATCCCTGGCGGATTTGAAATTTGCGACAGTAGAAAATTATTTTTTGAATAATTTACTATAGAAAAGGCAATCCCTGGCGCAATTAAAATTTGCGACAGTAGAAAATTATTTTTTGAATAATTTATTATAGAAATGGCAATCCCTGGCGCACTTAAAATTTGCGACAGTATAAAATTATTTTTTGAATAATTTACTATAGAAAGGCAATCCCTGGCGCAATTAAAATTTGCGACAGTAAAAAATTATTTTTTGAATAATTTACTATAGAAAAGGCAATCCCTGGCGCAATTAAAATTTGCGACAGTATAAAATTATTTTTTGAATAATTTACTATAGAAAAGGCAATCCCTGGCGTAATTAAAATTTGCGACAGTTGAAAATTATTTTTTGAATAATTTACTATAGAAAAGGCAATCCCTGGCGTAATTAAAATTTGCGACAGTAAAAAATTATTTTTTGAATAATTTACTATAGAAAAGGCAATCCCTGGGATATTTAAAATTTGCGACAGTAGAAAATTATTTTTTGAATAATTTACTATAGAAAAGGCAATCCCTGGCGTATTTAAAATTTTCGACAGTAAAAAATTAATATTTTGAAAAATTTACTGTAGAAAAGGCAATCCCTGGCGCACTTAAAATTTGCGACAGTAAAAAATTATTTTTTGAATAATTTACTGTAGAAAAGGCAATCCCTGGGATATTTAAAATTTGCGACAGTTGAAAATTATTTTTTGAATAATTTACTGTAGAAAAGCCAAAACCTGGCGGATTTGAAATTTGCGACAGTAAAAAATTATTTTTTGAATAATTTACTATAGAAAAGGCAATCCCTCGCGCAGTTAAAATTTGCGACAGTAAAAAATTATTTTTTGAATAATTTACTATAGAAAAGGCAATTTCTGGCGTAATTAAAATTTGCGACAGTTGAAAATTATTTTTTGAATAATTTACTATAGAAAAGGCAATCCCTGGGATAATTAAAATTTGCGACAGTAAAAAATTATTTTTTGAATAATTTACTATAGAAAAGGCAATCCCTGGCGTAATGAAAATTTGCGACAGTTGAAAATTATTTTTTGAATAATTTACTATAGAAAAGGCAATCCCTGGCGTAATTAAAATTTGCGACAGTAAAAAATTATTTTTTGAAAAATTTACTATAGAAAAGGCAATCCCTGGCGTAATTAAAATTTGCGACAGTAGAAAATTATGTTTTGAATAATTTACTATAGAAAAGGCAATCCCTGGCGTAATTAAAATTTGCGACAGTATAAAATTATTTTTTGAATAATTTACTATAGAAAAGGCAATCCCTGGCGTAATTAAAATTTGCGACAGTATAAAATTATTTTTTGAATAATTTACTATAGATAAGGCAATCCCTGGCGCAATTAAAATTTGCGACAGTAAAAAATTATTTTTTGCAAAATTTACTATAGAAAAGGCAATCCCTGGCGTAATTAAAATTTGCGACAATATAAAATTATTTTTTGAATAATTTACTATAGAAAAGGCAATCCCTGGCGTATTTAAAATTTGCGACAGTAAAAACTTATTTTTTGAATAATTTACTATAGGAAAGGCAATCCCTGGGATAATTAAAATTTGCGACAGTAAAAAATTATTTTTTGAATAATTTACTATAGAAAAGGCAATCCCTGGCGTAATGAAAATTTGCGACAGTTGAAAATTATTTTTTGAATAATTTACTATAGAAAAGGCAATCCCTGGCGTAATTAAAATTTGCGACAGTAAAAAATTATTTTTTGAAAAATTTACTATAGAAAAGGCAATCCCTGGCGTAATTAAAATTTGCGACAGTAGAAAATTATGTTTTGAATAATTTACTATAGAAAAGGCAATCACTGGCGTAATTAAAATTTGCGACAGTATAAAATTATTTTTTGAATAATTTACTATAGAAAAGGCAATCCCTGGCGCACTTAAAATTTGCGACAGTAAAAAATTATTTTTTGAATAATTTACTATAGAAAAGGCAATCCCTGGCGTAATTAAAATTTGCGACAGTAAAAAATTATTTTTGAATAATTTACTATAGAAAAGGCAATCCCTGGCGTAATTAAAATTTGCGACAGTAAAAAATTATTTTTTGAATAATTTACTATAGGAAAGGCAATCCCTGGCGGATTTGAAATTTGCGACAGTAGAAAATTATTTTTTGAATAATTTACTATAGAAAAGGTAATCCCTGGCGCAATTAAAATTTGCGACACTAGAAAATTATTTTTTGAATAATTTACTATAGAAAAGGCAATCCCTGGCGCACTTAAAATTTGCGACAGTATAAAATTATTTTTTGAATAATTTACTATAGAAAGGCAATCCCTGGCGCAATTAAAATTTGCGACAGTAAAAAATTATTTTTTGAATAATTTACTATAGAAAAGGCAATCCCTGGCGCACTTAAAATTTGCGACAGTATAAAATTATTTTTTGAATAATTTACTATAGAAAAGGCAATCTCTGGCGCAATTAAAATTTGCGACAGTATAAAATTATTTTTTGAATAATTTACTATAGAAAAGGCAATCCCTGGCGTAATTAAAATTTGCGACAGTTGAAAATTATTTTTTGAATAAATTACTATAGAAAAGGCAATCCCTGGCGTAATTAAAATTTGCGACAGTAGAAAATTATTTTTTGAATAATTTACTATAGAAAAGGCAATCCCTGGCGCAATTAAAATTTGCGACAGTAGAAAATTATTTTTTGAATAATTTACTATAGAAAAGGCAATCCCTGGCGTAATTAAAATTTGCGACAGTAGAAAATTAATTTGTGAAAAATTTACCTGGCGAAATTGAAATTTGCGAGAGTAAAAAATTATTTTTTGAATAATTTACTATAGAAAAGGCAACCCCTGGCGTAATTAAAATTTGCGACAGAATAAAATTATTTTTTGAATAATTTACTATAGAAAAGGCAATCCCTGGCGCACTTAAAATTTGCGACAGTATAAAATTATTTTTTGAATAATTTACTATAGAAAAGGCAATCCCTGGCGCAATTAAAATTTGCGACAGTATAAAATTATTTTTTGAATAATTTACTATAGAAAAGGCAATCCCTGGCGCAATTAAAATTTGCGACAATAGAAAATTATTTTTTGAATAATTTACTATAGAAAAGGCAATCCCTGGCGTAATTAAAATTTGCGACAGTAGAAAATTAATTTGTGAAAAATTTACCTGGCGAAATTGAAATTTGCGAGAGTAAAAAATTATTTTTTGAATAATTTACTATAGAAAAGGCAACCCCTGGCGTAATTAAAATTTGCGACAGAATAAAATTATTTTTTGAATAATTTACTATAGAAAAGGCAATCCCTGGCGCACTTAAAATTTGCGACAGTATAAAATTATTTTTTGAATAATTTACTATAGAAAAGGCAATCCCTGGCGCAATTAAAATTTGCGACAGTATAAAATTATTTTTTGAATAATTTACTATAGAAAAGGCAATCCCTGGCGCACTTAAAATTTGCGACAGTATAAAATTATTTTTTGAATAATTTACTATAGAAAAGGCAATCCCTGGGATAATTAAAATTTGCGACAGTAAAAAATTATTTTTTGAATAATTTACTATAGAAAAGGCAATCCCTGGCGTAATTAAAATTTGCGACAGTTGAAAATTATTTTTTGAATAATTTACTATAGAATAGGCAATCCCTGGGATAATTAAAATTTGCGACAGTAAAAAATTATTTTTTGAATAATTTACTATAGAAAAGGCAATCCCTGGCGTAATGAAAATTTGCGACAGTTGAAAATTATTTTTTGAATAATTTACTATAGAAAAGGCAATCCCTGGCGTAATTAAAATTTGCGACAGTAAAAAATTATTTTTTGAAAAATTTTCTATAGAAAAGGCAATCCCTGGCGTAATTAAAATTTGCGACAGTAGAAAATTATGTTTTGAATAATTTACTATAGAAAAGGCAATCCTTGGCGTAATAAAAATTTGCGACAGTATAAAATTATTTTTTGAATAATTTACTATAGAAAAGGCAATCCCTGGCGCACTTTAAATTTGCGACAGTAAAAAATTATTTTTTGAATAATTTACTATAGAAAAGGCAATCCCTGGCGTAATTAAAATTTGCGACAGTTGAAAATTATTTTTTGAATAATTTACTATAGAAAAGGCAATCCCTGGCGTAATTAAAATTTGCGACAGTAAAAAATTATTTTTTGAAAAATTTACTATAGAAAAGGCAATCCCTGGCGTAATTAAAATTTGCGACAGTAGAAAATTATGTTTTGAATAATTTACTATAGAAAAGGCAATCCCTGGCGTAATTAAAATTTGCGAAGGTAAAAAATTATTTTTTGAATAATTTACTATAGAAAAGGCAATCCCTGGCGTAATTAAAATTTGCGACAGTAGAAAATTATTTTTTGAATAATTTTCTATAGAAAAGGCAATCCCTGGCGTATTTAAAATTTGCGACAGTAAAAAATTATTTTTTGAATAATTTACTATAGAAAAGGCAATCCCTGGCGGATTTGAAATTTGCAACAGTAGAAAATTATTTTTTGAATAATTTACTATAGAAAAGGCAATCCCTGGCGCAATTAAAATTTTCGACAGTAGAAAATTATTTTTTGAATAATTTACTATAGAAAAGGCAATCCCTGGCGCACTTAAAATTTGCGACAGTATAAAATTATTTTTTGAATAATTTACTATAGAAAGGCAATCCCTGGCGCAATTAAAATTTGCGACAGTAAAAAATTATTTTTTGAATAATTTACTATAGAAAAGGCAATCCCTGGCGCACTTAAAATTTGCGACAGTATAAAATTATTTTTTGAATAATTTACTATAGAATAGGCAATCCCTGGCGCAATTAAAATTTGCGACAGTATAAAATTATTTTTTGAATAATTTACTATATAAAAGGCAATCCCTGGCGTAATTAAAATTTGCGACAGTTGAAAATTATTTTTTGAATAATTTACTACAGAAAAGGCAATCCCTGGCGTAATTAAAATTTGCGACAGTAGAAAATTATTTTTTGAATAATTTACTATAGAAAAGGCAATCCCTGGCGCAATTAAAATTTGCGACAGTAGAAAATTATTTTTTGAATAATTTACTATAGAAAAGGCAATCCCTGGCGTAATTAAAATTTGCGACAGTAGGAAATTAATTTGTGAAAAATTTACCTGGCGAAATTGAAATTTGCGAGAGTAAAAAATTATTTTGTGAATAATTTACTATAGAAAAGGCAATCCCTTGCGTAATTAAAATTTGCGACAGTATAAAATTATTTTTTGAATAATTTACTATAGAAAAGGCAATCCCTGGCCAATTAAAATTTGCGACAGTAGAAAATTATTTTTTGAATAATTTACTATAGAAAAGGCAATCCCTGGCGTAATTAAAATTTGCGACAGTATAAAATTATTTTTTGAATAATTTACTATAGAAAAGGCAATCCCTGGCGCAATTAAAATTTGCGACAGTAGAAAATTATTTTTTGAATAATTTACTATAGAAAAGGCAATCCCTGGCGTAATTAAAATTTGCGATAGTTGAAAATTATTTTTTAAATAATTTACTATAGAAAAGGCAATCCCTGGCGTAATTAAAATTTGCGACAGTTGAAAATTATTTTTTGAATAATTTACTATAGAAAAGGCAATCCCTGGCGCAATTACAATTTGCGACAGTAAAAAATTATTTTTTGAATAATTTACTATAGAAAAGGCAATCCCTGCCGTAATTAAAATTTGCGACAGTATAAAATTATTTTTTGAATAATTTACTATAGTAAAGGCAATCCCTGGCGCACTTAAAATTTGCGACAGTAAAAAATTATTTTTTGAATAATTTACTATAGAAAAGGCAATCCCTGGCGTAATTAAAATTTGCGACAGTATAAAATTATTTTTTGAATAATTTACTATAGAAAAGGCAATCCCTGGCGCACTTAAAATTTGCGACAGTAAAAAATTATTTTTTGAATAATTAACTATAGAAAAGGCAATCCCTGGCGTAATTAAAATTTGCGAGAGTATAAAATTATTTTTTGAATAATTTACTATAGAAAAGGCAATCCCTGGCGTAATTAAAATTTGCGACAGTATAAAATTATTTTTTGAATAATTTACTATAGAAAAGGCAATCCCTGGCGTAATTAAAATTTGCGACAGTAGAAAATAATTTTTTGAATAATTTACTATAGAAAAGGCAATCCCTGTCGCAATTAAAATTTGCGACAGTATAAAATTATTTTTTGCAAAATTTACTGTAGAAAAGGCAATCCCTGGCGGATTTGAAATTTGCGACAGTATAAAATTATTTTTTGAATAATTTACTATAGTAAAGGCAATCCCTGGCGCACTTAAAATTTGCGACAGTAAAAAATTATTTTTTGAATAATTTACTATAGAAAAGGCAATCCCTGGCGTAATTAAAATTTGCGACAGTATAAAATTATTTTTTGAATAATTTACTATAGAAAAGGCAATCGATGGCGCACTTAAAATTTGCGACAGTATAAAATAATTTTTTGAATAATTTACTATAGAAAAGGCAATCACTGGCGTAATTAAAATTTGCGACAGTATAAAATTATTTTTTGAATTTTTTACTATAGAAAAGGCAATCCCTGGCGTAATTAAAATTTGCGACAGTATAAAATTATTTTTTGAATAATTTACTATAGAAAAGGCAATCCCTGGCGTAATTAAAATTTGCGACAGTATAAAATTATTTTTTGAATAATTTACTATAGAAAAGGCAATCCCTGGCGCAATTAAAATTTGCGACAGTATAAAATTATTTTATGAATAATTTACTATAGAAAAGGCAATCCCTGGCGTAATTAAAATTTGCGACATTAGAAAATTATTTTTTGAATAATTTACTATAGAAAAGGCAATCCCTGGTGTAATTAAAATTTGCCACAGTATAAAATTATTTTTTGAATAATTTACTATAGAAAAGGCAATCCCTGGCGTAATTAAAATTTGCGACAGTAGAAAATAATTTTTTGAATAATTTACTATAGAAAAGGCAATCCCTGGCGTAGTTAAAATTTGCAACAGTAAAAAATTATTTTTTGAATAATTTACTATAGAAAAGGCAATCCCTGGCGCACTTAAAATTTGCGACAGTATAAAATTATTTTTTGAATAATTTACTATAGAAAGGGCAATCCCTGGCGTAATTAAAATTTGCGACAGTATAAAATTATTTTTTGAATAATTTACTATAGAAAAGGCAATCCCTGGCGTAATTAAAATTTGCGACAGTAGAAAATTATTTTTTGAATAATTTACTATAGAAAAGGCAATCCCTGGCGTAATTAAAATTTGAGACAGTATAAAATTATTTTTTGAATAATTTACTATAGAAAAGGCAATCCCTGGCGCACTTAAATTTTGCGACAGTAGAAAATTATTTTTTGAATAATTTACTATAGAAAAGGCAATCCCTGGCGCTCTTAAAATTTGTGACAGTATAAAATTATTTTTTGAATAATTTACTTTATAAAAGGCAATCCCTGGCGTAATTAAAATTTGCGACAGTTGAAAATTATTTTTTGAATAATTTACTATAGAAAAGGCAATCCCTGGCGCAATTACAATTTGTGACAGTAAAAAATTATGTTTTGAATAATTTACTATAGAAAAGGCAATCCCTGGCATAATTAAAATTTGCGACAGTATAAAATTATTTTTTGAATAATTTACTATAGAAAAGGCAATCCCTGGCGTAATTAAAATTTGCGACAGTAGAAAATTATTTTTTGAATAATTTACTATAGAAAAGGCAGTCCCTGGCGTAATTAAAATTTGCGACAGTAAAAAATTATTTTTTGAATAATTTACTATAGAATAGGCAATCCCTGGCGCACTTAAAATTTGCGACAGTATAAAATTATTTTTTGAATAATTTACTATAGAAAGGGCAATCCCTGGCGTAATTAAAATTTGCGACAGTATAAAAGTATTTTTTGAATAATTTACTATAGAAAAGGCAATCCCTAGCGTAATTAAAATTTGCGACAGTAGAAAATTATTTTTTGAATAATTTATTATAGAAAAGGCAATCCCTGGCGTAATTAAAATTTGCGACAGTATAAAATTATTTTTTGAATAATTTACTATAGAAAAGGCAATCCCTGGTGCACTTAAAATTTGCGACAGTAAAAAATTATTTTTTGAATAATTTACTATAGAAAAGGCAATCCCTGGCGCAATTAAAATTTGCGACAGTAGAAAATTATTTTTTGAATAATTTACTAAAGAAAAGGCAATCCCTGGCGCACTTAAAATTTGCGACAGTATAAAATTATTTTTTGAATAATTTACTATATAAAAGGCAATCCCTGGCGTAATTAAAATTTGCGACAGTAGAAAATTATTTTTTGAATAATTTACTATAGAAAAGGCAATCCCTGGCGCAATTAAAATTTGCGACAGTATAAAATTATTTTTGGAATAATTTACTATAGAAAAGGCAATCCCTGGCGTAATTAAAATTTGCGACAGTAAAAAATTATTTTTTGAATAATTTACTATAGAAAAGGCAATCCCTGGCGTAATTAAAATTTGCGACAGTATAAAACTATTTTTTGAATAATTTACTATAGAAAAGGCAATTCCTGGCGTAATTAAAATTTGCGACAGTAGAAAATTATTTTTTGAATAAATTACTATAGAAAAGGCAATCCCTGGCGTAATTAAAATTTGCGACAGTAGAAAATTATTTTTTGAATAATTTACTATAGAAAAGGCAATCCCTGGCGTAATTAAAATTTGCGACAGTAAAAAATTATTTTTTGAATAATTTACTATAGAAAAGGCAATCCCTGGCGCAATTAAAATTTGCGACAGTATAAAATTATTTTTTGCAAAATTTACTGTAGAAAAGGCAATCCCTGGCGGATTTGAAATTTGCGACAGTAAAAAATTATTTTTTGAATAATTTACTATAGAAAAGGCAATCCCTGGCGTAATTAAAATTTGCGACAGTAAAAAATTATTTTTTGAATAATTTACTATAGAAAAGGCAATCCCTGGCGCACTTAAAATTTGCGACAGAATAAAATTATTTTTTGAATAATTTACTAGAGAAAAGGCAAACCCTGGCGCAATTAAAATTTGCGACAGTATAAAATTATTTTTTGAATAATTTACTATAGAAAAGGCAATCCCTGGCGTAATTAAAATTTGCGACAGTTGAAAATTATTTTTTGAATAATTTACTATAGAAAAGGCAATCCCTCGCGGATTTGAAATTTGCGACAGTAGAAAATTATTGTTTGAATAATTTACTATAGAAAAGGCAATCCCTGGCGCAATTAAAATTTGCGACAGTATAAAATTATTTTTTGCAAAATTTACTGTAGAAAAGGCAATCCCTGGCGGATTTGAAATTTGCGACAGTAGAAAATTAATTTGTGAGAAATTTACTATAGAAAAGGCAATCCCTGGCGTAATTAAAATTTGCGACAGTAGAAAATTATTTTTTGATTAATTTACTATAGAAAAGGAAATCCCTGGCGCACTTAAAATTTGCGACAGAATAAAATTATTTTTTGAATAATTTACTAGAGAAAAGGCAATCCCTGGCGCAATTAAAATTTGCGACAGTAGAAAATTATTTTTTGAATAAATTACTATAGAAAAGGAAATCCCTGGCGCACTTAAAATTTGCGACAGTATAAAATTATTTTTTGAATAATTTACTATAGAAAAGGCAATCCCTGGCGCAATTAAAATTTGCGAGAGTAAAAAATTATTTTTTGAATAATTTATTATAGAAAAGGCAATCCCTGGCGCACTTAAAATTTGCGACAGTATAAAATTATTTTTTGAATAATTTACTATAGAAAAGACAATCCCTGGCGCAATTAAAATTTGCGACAGTAGAAAATTATTTTTTGAATAATTTACTATAGAAAAGGCAATCCCTGGCGTAATTAAAATTTGCGACAGTAGAAAATTAATTTGTGAAAAATTTACCTGGCGAAATTGAAATTTGCGAGAGTAAAAAATTATTTTTTGAATAATTTACTATAGAAAAGGCAATCCCTGGCGTAATTAAAATTTGCGTCAGTATATAATTATTTTTTGAATAATTTACTATAGAAAAGGCAATCCCTGGCGCAATTAAAATTTGCGAGAGTAGAAAATTATTTTTTGAATAATTTACTATAGAAAAGGCAATCCCTGGCGTAATTAAAATTTGCGACAGTACAAAATTATTTTTTGAATAATTTACTATAGAAAAGGCAATCCCTGGCGCAATTAAAATTTGCGACAGTATAAAATAATTTTTTGAATAATTTACTATAGAAAAGGCAATCCCTGGCGTAATTAAAATTTGCGACAGTTGAAAATTATTTTTTGAATAATTTACTATAGAAAAGGCAATCCCTGGGATATTTAAAATTTGCGACAGTAGAAAATTATTTTTTGAATAATTTACTATAGAAAAGGCAATCCCTGGCGCAATTAAAATTTGCGACAGTATAAAATTATTTTTTGAATAATTTACTATAGAAAAGGCAATCCCTGGCGTAATTAAAATTTGCGACAGGATAAAATTATTTTTTGAATAATTTACTATAGAAAAGGCAATCCCTGGCGTAATTAAAATTTGCGACAGTATTAAATTATTTTTTGAATAATTTACTATAGAAAAGGCAATCCCTGGCGCACTTAAAATTTGCGACAGTAAAAAATTATTTTTTGAATAATTTACTATAGAAAAGGCAATCCCTGGCGCACTTAAAATTTGCGACAGTATAAAATTATTTTTTGAATAATTTACTATAGAAAAGAAATCCCTGGAGTAATTAAAATTTGCGACAGTAGAAAATTATTTTTTGAATAATTTACTATAGAAAAGGCAATCCCTGGCGCAATTAAAATTTGCGACAGTATAAAATTATTTTTTGAATAATTTACTATAGAAAAGGCAATCCCTGGCGTAATTAAAATTTGCGACAGGATAAAATTATTTTTTGAATAATTTACTATAGAAAAGGCAATCCCTGGCGTAATTAAAATTTGCGACAGTATTAAATTATTTTTTGAATAATTTACTATAGAAAAGGAAATCCCTGTCGCACTTAAAATTTGCGACAGTATAAAATTATTTTTTGAATAATTTACTATAGAAAAGGCAATCCCTGGCGCAATTAAAATTTGCGAGAGTAAAAAATTATTTTTTGAATAATTTATTATAGAAAAGGCAATCCCTGGCGCACTTAAAATTTGCGACAGTATAAAATTATTTTTTGAATAATTTACTATAGAAAAGACAATCCCTGGCGCAATTAAAATTTGCGACAGTATTAAATTTATTTTTTGAATAATTTACTATAGAAAAGGCAATCCCTGGCGCAATTAAAATTTGCGACAGTATAAAATTATTTTTTGAATAATTTACTATAGAAAAGGCAACACCTGGCGTAATTAAAATTTGCGACAGTTGAAAATTATTTTTTGAATAATTTACTATAGAAAAGGCAATCCCTGGGACATTTAAAATTTGCGACAGTAGAAAATTATTTTTTGAATAATTTACTATAGAAAAGGCAATCCTTGGCGTAACTAAAATTTGCGACAGTATAAAATTATTTTTTGAATAATTTACTATAGCAAAGGCAATCCCTGGCGTAATTAAAATTTGCGACAGTATACAATTATTTTTGAATAATTTACTATAGAAAAGGCAATCCCTGGCGCAATTAAAATTTGCGACATTATACAATTATTTTTTGAATAATTTACTATAGAAAAGGCAATCCCTGGCGCAATTAAAATTTGCGACAGTATTAAATTATTTTTTGAATAATTTACTATAGAAAAGGCAATCCCTGGCGTAATTAAAATTTGCGACAGTAGAAAATTATTTTTTGAATAATTTACTATAGAAAAGGCAATCCCTGGCGTAATTAAAATTTGCGACAGTAAAAAATTATTTTTTGAATAATTTACTATAGAAAAGGCAATCCCTGGCGCACTTAAAATTTGCGACAGTATAAAATTATTTTTTGAATAATTTACTATAGAAAAGGCAATCCTTGGCGTAATTAAAATTTGCGACAGTATAAAATTATTTTTTGAATAATTTACTATAGAAAAGGCAATTCCTGGCGCACTTAAAATTTGCGACAGTATAAAATTATTTTTTGAATAATTTACTATAGAAAAGGCAATCCCTGGCGCAATTAAAATTTGCGACAGTAAAAAATTATTTTTTGAATAATTTATTATAGAAAAGGCAATCCCTGGCGCACTTAAAATTTGCGACAGTATAAAATTATTTTTTGAATAATTTACAATAGAAAAGGCAATCCCTGGCGCAATTAAAATTTGCGACAGTATCAAATTAGTTTTTGAATAATTTACTATAGAAAAGGCAATCCCTGGCGTATTTAAAATTTGCGACAGTAAAAAATTATTTTTTGAATAATTTACTATAGAAAAGGCAATCCCTGGCGGATTTGAAATTTGCGACAGTAGAAAATTATTTTTTGAATAATTTACTATAGAAAAGGCAATCCCTGGCGCAATTAAAATTTGCGACAGTAGAAAATTATTTTTTGAATAATTCTCTATAGAAAAGGCAATCCCTGGCGCACTTAAAATTTGCGACAGTATAAAATTATTTTTTGAATAATTTACTATAGAAAAGGCAATCCCTGGCGCAATTAAAATTTGCGACAGTAAAAAATTATTTTTTGAATAATTTACTATAGAAAAGGCAATCCCTGGCGCACTTAAAATTTGCGACAGTATTAAATTTATTTTTTGAATAATTTACTATAGAAAATTCAATCCCTGGCGCAATTAAAATTTGCGACAATATAAAATTATTTTTTGAATAATTTACTATAGAAAAGGCAATCCCTGGCGTAATTAAAATTTGCGACAGTTGAAAATTAATTTTTGAATAATTTACTATAGAAAAGGCAATCCCTGGGATATTTAAAATTTGCGACAGTAGAAAATTATTTTTTGAATAATTTACTATAGAAAAGGCAATCCCTGGCGTAATTAAAATTTGCGACAGTATAAAATTATTTTTTGAATAATTTACTGTAGAAAAGTCAATCCCTGGCGTAATTAAAATTTGCGACAGTATAAAATTATTTTTTGAAAAAGAAAAGGCAATCCCTGGCGCAATTAAAATTTGCGAGAGTATAAAATTATTTTTTGAATAATTTACTATAGAAAAGGCAATCCCTGGCGTAATTAAAATTTGCGACAGTAGAAAATTATTTTTTGAATAATTTACTATAGAAAAGGCAATCCCTGGCGCACTTAAAATTTGCGACAGAATAAAATTATTTTTTGAATAATTTACTAGAGAAAAGGCAATCCCTGGCGCAATTAAAATTTGCGACAGTATAAAATTATTTTTTGAATAATTTACTATAGAAAAGGCAATCCCTGGCGTAATTAAAATTTGCGACAGTATAAAATTATTTTTTGAATAATTTACTATAGAAAAGGCAATCCCTGGCGCAATTAAAATTTGCGACAGTAGAAAATTATTTTTTGAATAATTTACTATAGAAAAGGCAATCCCTGGCGTAATTAAAATTTGCGACAGTAGAAAATTAATTTGTGAAAAATTTACCTGGCGAAATTGAAATTTGCGAGAGTAAAAAATTATTTTTTGAATAATTTACTATAGAAAAGGCAATCCCTGGCGTAATTAAAATTTGCGACAGTAAAAAATTATTTTTTGAATAATTTACTATAGAAAAGGCAATCCCTCGCGGATTTGAAATTTGCGACAGTAGAAAATTATTTTTTGAATAATTTACTATAGAAAAGGTAATCCCTGGCGCAATTAAAATTTGCGACAGTATAAAATTATTTTTTGCAAAATTTACTGTAGAAAAGGCAATCCCTGGCGGATTTGAAATTTGCGACAGTAGAAAATTAATTTGTGAGAAATTTACTATAGAAAAGGCAATCCCTGGCGTAATTAAAATTTGCGACAGTAGAAAATTATTTTTTGAATAATTTACTATAGAAAAGGAAATCCCTGGCGCACTTAAAATTTGCGACAGTATAAAATTATTTTTTGAATAATTTACTATAGAAAAGGCAATCCCTGGCGCAATTAAAATTTGCGAGAGTAAAAAATTATTTTTTGAATAATTTATTATAGAAAAGGCAATCCCTGGCGCACTTAAAATTTGCGACAGTATAAAATTATTTTTTGAATAATTTACTATAGAAAAGACAATCCCTGGCGCAATTAAAATTTGCGACAGTAGAAAATTATTTTTTGAATAATTTACTATAGAAAAGGCAATCCCTGGCGTAATTAAAATTTGCGACAGTATAAAATTATTTTTTGAATAATTTACTGTAGAAAAGTCAATCCCTGGCGTAATTAAAATTTGCGACAGTATAAAATTATTTTTTGAAAAAGAAAAGGAAATCCCTGGCGCAATTAAAATTTGCGAGAGTATAAAATTATTTTTTGAATAATTTACTATAGAAAAGGCAATCCCTGGCGTAATTAAAATTTGCGACAGTAGAAAATTATTTTTTGAATAATTTACTATAGAGAAGGCAATCCCTGGCGTAATTAAAATTTGCGACAGTATAAAATTATTTTTTGAATAATTTACTATAGAAAAGGCAATCCCTGGCTTAATTAAAATTTGCGACAATAGAAAATTATTTTTTGAATAATTTACTATAGAAAAGGCAATCCCTGGCGTAATTAAAATTTGCGACAGTAAAAAAATATTTTTTGAATAATTTGCTATAGAAAAGGCAATCCCTGGCGCAATTACAATATGCGACAGTAGAAAATTATTTTTTGAATAATTTACTATAGAAAAGGCCATCCCTGGCGCAATTAAAATTTGCAACAGTAAAAAATTATTTTTTGCAAAATTTACTGTAGAAAAGGCAATCCCTGGCGGATTTGAAATTTGCGACAGTAAAAAATTATTTTTTGAATAATTTACTATAGAAAAGGCAATCCCTGGCGCAATTAAAATTTGCGACAGTTGAAAATTATTTTTTTGCAAAATTTACTATAGAAAAGGCAATCCCTGGCGTATTTAAAATTTGCGACAGTAAAAAATAATTTTTTGAATAATTTACTATAGAAAAGGCAATCCCTGGCGCACTTAAAATTTGCGACAGTTGAAAATTATTTTTTGAATAATTTACTATAGAAAAGGCAGTCCCTGGCGCAATTAAAATTTGCGACAGTATAAAATTATTTTTTGAATAATTTACTATAGAAAAGGCAATCCCTGGCGCGGTTAAAATTTGAGACAGTAGAAAATTATTTTTTGGATAATTTACTATAGAAAATGCAATCCCTGGGATATTTAAAATTTGCGACAGTAGAAAATTATTTTTTGAATAACTTACTATAGAAAAGGCAATCCCTGGCGTAATTAAAATTTGCGACAGTATAAAATTATTTTTTGAATAATTTACTATAGAAAAGGCAATCCCTGGCGCAATTAAAATTTGCGACAGTAGAAAATTATTTTTTGAATAATTTACTATAGAAAAGGCAATCCCTGGCGTAATTAAAATTTGCGATAGTAGAAAATTAATTTTGTGAAAAATTTACTATAGAAAAGCAATCCCTGGCGCAATTAAAATTTGCGACAGTATAAAATTATTTTTTGAATAATTTACTATAGAAAAGGCAATCACTGGCGTAATTAAAATTTGCGACAGTAAAAATTATTTTTTGAATAATTTACTATAGAAAAGGCAATCCCTGGCGCAATTACAATTTGCGACAGTAGAAAATTATTTTTTGAATAATTTACTATAGAAAAGGCAATCCCTGGCGTAATTAAAATTTGCGACAGTATAAAATTATTTTTTGAATAATTTACTATAGAAAAGGCAATCCCTGGCGGATTTGAAATTTGCGACAGTATAAAATTATTTTTTGAATAATTTACTATAGAAAAGGCAATCCCTGGCGTAATTAAAATTTGCGACAGTAGAAAATTATTTTTTGAATAATTTACTATAGAAAAGGCAATCCCTGGCGCAATTACAATTTGCGACAGTAAAAAATTATTTTTTGAATAATTTACTATAGAAAAGGCAATCCCTGGTATATTTAAAATTTGCGACAGTAGAAAATTATTTTTTGAATAATTTACTATAGAAAAGGCAATCCCTGGCGTAATTAAAATTTGCGACAGTATAAAATTATTTTTTGAATAATTTACTATAGAAAAGGCAATCCCTGGCGTAATTAAAATTTGCGACAGTAAAAAATTATTTTTTGAATAATTTACTATAGAAAAGGCAATCCCTGGCGCAATTAAAATTTGCGACAGTAAAAAATTATTTCTTGCAAAATTTACTATAGAAAAGGCAATCCCTGGCGTAATTAAAATTTGCGACAGTAGAAAATTATTTTTTGAATAATTTACTATAGAAAAGGCAATCCCTGGCGCAATTACAATTTGCGACAGTAAAAAATTATTTTTTGAATAATTTACTATAGAAAAGACAATCCCTGGCGTAATTAAAATTTGCGACAGTATAAAATTATTTTTTGAATAATCTACCTGGCGAAATTGAAATTTGCGACAGTAAAAAATTATTTTTGAATAATTTACTATAGAAAAGGCAATCCCTGGCGCACTTAAAATTTGCCACAGTAGAAAATTATTTTTTGAATAATTTACTATAGAAAAGGCAATCCCTGGCGTAATTAAAATTTGCGACAGTAGAAAATTATTTTTTGAATAATTTACTATAGAAAAGGAAATCCCTGGCGTAATTAAAATTTGCGACAGTATAAAATTATTTTTTGAATAATTTACTATAGAAAGGGCAATCCCTGGCGCAATTAAAACTTGCGACAGTAGAAAATTATTTTTTGAATAATTTACTATAGAAAAGGCAATCCCTGGCGTAATTAAAATTTGCGACAGTAGAAAATTATTTTTTGAATAATTTACTATAGAAAAGGCAATCCCTGGCGCAATTAAAATTTGCGACAGTAGAAAATTAATTTATGAGAAATTTACTAAAGAAAAGGCAATCCCTGGCGTAATTAAAATTTTCGACATTAGAAAATTATTTTTTGAATAATTTACTATAGAAAAGGCAATCCCTGGCGTAATTAAAATTTGCGACAGTAGAAAATTAATATGTGAAAAATTTACCTGGCGAAATTGAAATTTGCGAGAGTAAAAAAATTATTTTTTGAATAATTTACTATAGAAAAGGCAATCCCTGGCGCAATTAAAATTTGCGACATTAGAAAATTATTTTTTGAATAATTTACTATAGAAAAGGCAATCCCTGGCGTAATTAAAATTTGCGACAGTATAAAATTATTTCTTGAATAATTTACTATAGAAAAGGCAATCCCTGGCGCAATTAAAATTTGCGACAGTAGAAAATTATTTTTTGAATAATTTACTATAGAAAAGGCAAGCCCAGGCGCAATTAAAATTTGCGACAGTATTAAATTTATTTTTTGAATAATTTACTATAGAAAAGGCAATCCCTGGCGCAATTAAAATTTGCGACAGTAGAAAATTAATTTGTGAGAAATTTACTATAGAAAACGCAATCCCTGGCGTAATTAAAATTTTCGACAGTAGAAAATTATTTTTTGAATCATTTACTATAGAAAAGGCAATCCCTGGCGTAATTAAAATTTGCGACAGTAGAAAATTAATATGTGAAAAATTTACCTGGCGAAATTGAAATTTGCGAGAGTAAAAAAATTATTTTTTGAATAATTTACTATAGAAAAGGCAATCCCTGGCGCAATTAAAATTTGCGACAGTAGAAAATTATTTTTTGAATAATTTACTATAGAAAAGGCAATCCCTGGCGTAATTAAAATTTGCGACAGTATAAAATTATTTCTTGAATAATTTACTATAGAAAAGGCAATCCCTGGCGCACTTAAAATTTGCGACAGTTGAAAATTATTTTTTGAATAATTTACTATAGAAAAGGCAATCCCTGGCGCAATTAAAATTTGCGACAGTATAAAATTATTTTTTGAATAATTTACTATAGAAAAGGCAATCCCTGGCGCGGTTAAAATTTGAGGCAGTAGAAAATTATTTTTTGGATAATTTACTATAGAAAATGCAATCCCTGGGATATTTAAAATTTGCGACAGTAGAAAATTATTTTTTTAATAACTTACTATAGAAAAGGCAATCCCTGGCGTAACTAAAATTTGCGACAGTATAAAATTATTTTTTGAATAATTTACTATAGAAAAGGCAATCCTTGGCGCAATTAAAATTTGCCACAGTAGAAAATTATTTTTTGAATAATTTACTATAGAAAAGGCAATCCCTGGCGTAATTAAAATTTGCGACAGTAGAAAATTAATTTTGTGAAAAATTTACTATAGAAAAGGCAATCCCTGGCGCAATTAAAATTTGCGACAGTATAAAATTATTTTTTGAATAATTTACTATAGAAAAGGCAATCCCTGGCGTAATTAAAATTTGCGACAGTAAAAATTATTTTTTGAATAATTTACTAAAGAAAAGGCAATCCCTGGCGCAATTACAATTTGCGACAGTAGAAAATTATTTTTTGAATAATTTACTATAGAAAAGGCAATCCCTGGCGTAATTAAAATTTGCGACAGTATAAAATTATTTTTTGAATAATTTACTATAGAAAAGGCAATCCCTGGCGTAATTAAAATTTGCGACAGTATAAAATTATTTTTTGAATAATTTACTATAGAAAAGGCAATCCCTGGCGTAATTAAAACTTGCGATAGTAAAAAATTATTTTTTGAGTAATTTACTATAGAAAAGGCAATCCCTGGCGGATTTGAAATTTGCGACAGTATAAAATTATTTTTTGAATAATTTACTATAGAAAAGGCAATCCCTGGCGTAATTAAAATTTGCGACAGTAGAAAATTATTTTTTGAATAATTTACTATAGAAAAGGCAATCCCTGGCGCAATTACAATTTGCGACAGTAAAAAATTATTTTTTGAATAATTTACTATAGAAAAGGCAATCCCTGGTATATTTAAAATTTGCGACAGTAGAAAATTATTTTTTGAATAATTTACTATAGAAAAGGCAATCCCTGGCGTAATTAAAATTTGCGACAGTATAAAATTATTTTTTGAATAATTTACTATAGAAAATGCAATCCCTGGCGTAATTAAAATTTGCGACAGTAAAAAATTATTTTTTGAATAATTTACTATAGAAAAGGCAATCCCTGGCGCAATTAAAATTTGCGACAGTAAAAAATTATTTCTTGCAAAATTTACTATAGAAAGGGCAATCCCTGGCGTAATTAAAATTTGCGACAGTAGAAAATTATTTTTTGAATAATTTACTATAGAAAAGGCAATCCCTGGCGCAATTACAATTTGCGACAGTAAAAAATTATTTTTTGAATAATTTACTATAGAAAAGGCAATCCCTGGCGTAATTAAAATTTGCGACAGTATAAAATTATTTTTTGAATAATCTACCTGGCGAAATTGAAATTTGCGACAGTAAAAAATTATTTTTTGAATAATTTACTATAGAAAAGGCAATCCCTGACGCACTTAAAATTTGCGACAGTAGAAAATTATTTTTTGAATAATTTACTATAGAAAAGGCAATCCCTGGCGTAATTAAAATTTGCGACAGTAGAAAATTATTTTTTGAATAATTTACTATAGAAAAGGAAATCCCTGGCGTAATTAAAATTTGCGACAGTATAAAATTATTTTTTGAATAATTTACTATAGAAAAGGCAATCCCTGGTGCAATTAAAACTTGCGACAGTAGAAAATTATTTTTTGAATAATTTACTATAGAAAAGGCAATCCCTGGCGTAATTAAAATTTGCGACAGTAGAAAATTATTTTTTGAATAATTTACTATAGAAAAGGCAATCCCTGGCGCAATTAAAATTTGCGACAGTAGAAAATTAATTTGTGAGAAATTTACTAAAGAAAAGGCAATCCCTGGCGTAATTAAAATTTTCGACATTAGAAAATTATTTTTTGAATAATTTACTATAGAAAAGGCAATCCCTGGCGTAATTAAAATTTGCGACAGTAGAAAATTAATATGTGAAAAATTTACCTGGCGAAATTGAAATTTGCGAGAGTAAAAAAATTATTTTTTGAATAATTTAATATAGAAAAGGCAATCCCTGGCGAAATTAAAATTTGCGACATTAGATAATTATTTTTTGAATAATTTACTATAGAAAAGGCAATCCCTGGCGTAATTAAAATTTGCGACAGTATAAAATTATTTCTTGAATAATTTACTATAGAAAAGGCAATCCCTGGCGCAATTAAAATTTGCGACAGTAGAAAATTATTTTTTGAATAATTTACTATAGAAAAGGCAAGCCCAGGCGCAATTAAAATTTGCGACAGTATTAAATTTATTTTTTGAATAATTTACTATAGAAAATGCAGTCCCTGGCGCAATTAAAATTTGCGACAGTAGAAAATTAATTTGTGAGAAATTTACTATAGAAAAGGCAATCCCTGGCGTAATTAAAATTTTCGACAGTAGAAAATTATTTTTTGAATAATTTACTATAGAAAAGGCAATCCCTGGCGTAATTAAAATTTGCGACAGTAGAAAATTAATATGTGAAAAATTTACCTGGCGAAATTGAAATTTGCGAGAGTAAAAAAATTATTTTTTGAATAATTTACTATAGAAAAGGCAATCCCTGGCGCAATTAAAATTTGCGACAGTAGAAAATTATTTTTTGAATAATTTACTATAGAAAAGGCAAGCCCAGGCGCAATTAAAATTTGCGACAGTATTAAATTTATTTTTTGAATAATTTACTATAGAAAAGGCAATCCCTGGCGCAATTAAAATTTGCGACAGTAGAAAATTAATTTGTGAGAAATTTACTATAGAAAAGGCAATCCCTGGCGTAATTAAAATTTTCGACAGTAGAAAATTATTTTTTGAATAATTTACTATAGAAAAGGCAATCCCTGGCGTAATTAAAATTTGCGACAGTAGAAAATTAATATGTGAAAAATTTACCTGGCGAAATTGAAATTTGCGAGAGTAAAAAAATTATTTTTTGAATAATTTACTATAGAAAAGGCAATCCCTGGCGCAATTAAAATTTGCGACAGTAGAAAATTATTTTTTGAATAATTTACTATAGAAAAGGCAAGCCCAGGCGCAATTAAAATTTGCGACAGTATAAAATTATTTCTTGAATAATTTACTATAGAAAAGGCAATCCCTGGCGCAATTAAAATTTGCGACAGTAGAAAATTATTTTTTGAATAATTTACTATAGAAAAGGCAAGCACAGGCGCAATTAAAATTTGCGAAAGTATTAAATTTATTTTTTGAATAATTTACTATAGAAAAGGCAATCCCTGGCGCAATTAAAATTTGCGACAGTATAAAATTATTTTTTGAATAATTTACTATATAAAAGGCAATCCCTGGCGTAATTAAAATTTGCGACAGTTGAAAATTATTTTTTGAATAATTTACTATAGAAAAGGCAATCCCTGGGATATTTAAAATTTGCGACAGTAGAAAATTATTTTTTGAATAATTTACTATAGAAAAGGCAATCCCTGGCGTAATTAAAATTTGCGACAGTATAAAATTATTTTTTGAATAATTTACTATAGAAAAGGCAATCCCTGGCGTAATTAAAATTTGCGACAGTATAAAATTATTTTTTGAATAATTTACTATAAAAAAGGCAATCCCTGGCGCAATTAAAATTTGCGACAGTATAAAATTATTTTTTGAATTATTTACTATAGAAAAGGCAATCCCTGGCGTAATTAAAATTTGCGACAGTAGAAAATTATTTTTTGAATAATTTACTATAGAAAAGGCAATCCCTGGCGTAATTAAAATTTGCGACAGTATAAAGTTATTTTTTGAATAATTTACTATAGAAAAGGCAATCCCTGGCGTAATTAAAATTTGCGACAGTAAAAAATTATTTTTTGAATAATTTACTATAGAAAAGGCAATCCCTGGCGCAATTACAATATGCGACAGTAGAAAATTATTTTTTGAATAATTTACTATAGAAAAGGCAATCCCTGGCGTAATTAAAATTTGCGACAGTATAAAATTATTTTTTGAATAATTTACTATAGAAAAGGCAATCCCTGGCGCAATTAAAATTTGCAACAGTAAAAAATTATTTTTTGCAAAATTTACTGTAGAAAAGGCAATACCTGGCGGATTTGAAATTTGCGACAGTAAAAAATTATTTTTTGAATAATTTACTATAGAAAAGGCAATCCCTGGCGCAATTAAAATTTGCGACAGTTGAAAATTATTTTTTTGCAAAATTTACTATAGAAAAGGCAATCCCTGGCGTATTTAAAATTTGCGACAGTAAAAAATTATTTTTTGAATAATTTACTATAGAAAAGGCAATCCCTGGCGCACTTAAAATTTGCGACAGTTGAAAATTATTTTTTGAATAATTTACTATAGAAAAGGCAATCCCTGGCGCAATTAAAATTTGCGACAGTATAAAATTATTTTTTGAATAATTTACTATAGAAAAGGCAATCCCTGGCGCGCTTAAAATTTGAGACAGTAGAAAATTATTTTTTGAATAATTTACTATAGAAAATGCAATCCCTGGTATATTTAAAATTTGCGATAGTAGAAAATTATTTTTTGAATAATTTACTATAGAAAAGGCAATCCCTGGCATAATTAAAATTTGCGACAGTATAAAATTATTTTTTGAATAATTTACTATAGAAAAGGCAATCCCTGGCGCAATTAAAATTTGCGACAGTAGAAAATTATTTTTTGAATAATTTACTATAGAAAAGGTAATCCCTGGCGTAATTAAAATTTGCGACAGTAGAAAATTAATTTGTGAAAAATTTACTATAGAAAAGGCAATCCCTGGCGCAATTAAAATTTGCGACAGTATAAAATTATTTTTTGAATAATTTACTATAGAAAAGGCAATCCCTGGCGTAATTAAAATTTGCGACAGTAAAAATTATTTTTTGAATAATTTACTATAGAAAAGGCAATCCCTGGCGCAATTACAATTTGCGACAGTAGAAAATTATTTTTTGAATAATTTACTATAGAAAAGGCAAACCCTGGCGTAATTAAAATTTGCGACAGTATAAAATTATTTTTTGAATAATTTACTATAGAAAAGGCAATCCCTGGCGTAATTAAAATTTGCGACAGTATAAAATTATTTTTTGAATAATTTACTATAGAAAAGGCAATCCCTGGCGCAATTAAAACTTGCGATAGTAAAAAATTATTTTTTGAATAATTTACTATAGAAAAGGCAATCCCTGGCGGATTTGAAATTTGCGACAGTATAAAATTATTTTTTGAATAATTTACTATAGAAAAGGCAATCCCTGGCGTAATTAAAATTTGCGACAGTAAAAAATTATTTTTTGAATAATTTACTATAGAAAAGGCAATCCCTGGCGCAATTAAGATTTGCGACAGTAGAAAATTATTTTTTGAATAATTTACTATAGAAAAGGCAATCCCTGGCGTAATTAAAATTTGCGACAGTAGAAAATTAATTTGTGCAAAATTTACCTGGCCAAATTGAAATTTGCGAGAGTAAAAAATTATTTTTTGAATAATTTACTATAGAAAAGGCAATCCCTGGCGCAATTAAAATTTGCGACAGTAGAAAATTATTTTTTGAATAATTTACTATAGAAAAGGCAATCCCTAGAGCAATTAAAATTTGCGACAGTAGAAAATTATTTTTTGAATAATTTACTATAGAAAAGGCATTCCCTGGCGTAATTAAATTTTGCGACAGATGAAAATTATTTTTTGAATAATTTACTATAGAAAAGGTAATCCCTGGCGTAATTAAAATTTGCGACAGTAGAAAATTATTTTTTGAATAATTTACTATAGAAAAGGCAATCCCTGGCTCTCTTAAAATTTGCGACAGTAGAAAATTATTTTTTGAATAATTTACTATAGAAAAGGCAATCGCTGGCGTAATTAAAATTTGCGACAGTAGAAAATTATTTTTTGAATAATTTACTATAGAAAAGGCAATCCCTGACGCAATTACAATTTGCGACAGTAAAAAATTATTTTTTGAATAATTTACTATAGAAAAGGCAATCCCTGGCGTAATTAAAATTTGCGACAGTATAAAATTATTTTTTGAATAATCTACCTGGCGAAATTGAAATTTGCGACAGTAAAAAATTATTTTTTGAATAATTTACTATAGAAAAGGCAATCCCTGGCGCACTTAAAATTTGCGACAGTAGAAAATTATTTTTTGAATAATTTACTATAGAAAAGGCAATCGCTGGCGTAATTAAAATTTGCGACAGTAGAAAATTATTTTTTGAATAATTTACTATAGAAAAGGCAATCCCTGGCGTAATTAAAATTTGCGACAGTATAAAATTATTTTTTGAATAATTTACTATAGAAAAGGCAATCCCTGGC
The DNA here is from genome assembly GCA_963930735.1 of Dioctria linearis. Lineage (NCBI taxonomy): Eukaryota > Metazoa > Arthropoda > Insecta > Diptera > Asilidae > Dioctria > Dioctria linearis. Next base: position 26,834 of record CAWVNZ010002898.1, read on the forward strand.
GTAATTAAAATTTGCGACAGTAGAAAATTATTTTTTGAATAATTTACTATAGAAAAGGCAATCCCTGGCGTAATTAAGATTTGCGACAGTAGAAAATTAGTTTTTGAATAATTTACTATAGAAAAGGCAATCCCTGGCGCAATTAAAATTTGCGACAGTAGAAAATTAATTTGTGAGAAATTTACTATAGAAAAGGCAATCCCTGGCGTAATTAAAATTTGCGACAGTAGAAAATTATTTTTTGAATAATTTACTATAGAAAAGGCAATCCCTGGCGCACTTAAAATTTGCGACAGTAGAAAACTATTTTTTGAATAATTTACTATAGAAAAGGCAATCCCTGGCGCAATTAAGATTTGCGACAGTAGAAAATTATTTTTTGAATAATTTACTATAGAAAAGGCAATCCCTGGCGTAATTAAAATTTGCGACAGTATAAAATTATTTTTTGAATAATTTACTATAGAAAATGCAATCCCTGGCGTAATTAAAATTTGCGACAGTAAAAAATTATTTTTTGAATAATTTACTATAGAAAAGGCAATCCCTGGCGCAATTAAAATTTGCGACAGTAAAAAATTATTTCTTGCAAAATTTACTATAGAAAGGGCAATCCCTGGCGTAATTAAAATTTGCGACAGTAGAAAATTATTTTTTGAATAATTTACTATAGAAAAGGCAATCCCTGGCGCAATTACAATTTGCGACAGTAAAAAATTATTTTTTGAATAATTTACTATAGAAAAGGCAATCCCTGGCGTAATTAAAATTTGCGACAGTATAAAATTATTTTTTGAATAATCTACCTGGCGAAATTGAAATTTGCGACAGTAAAAAATTATTTTTTGAATAATTTACTATAGAAAAGGCAATCCCTGACGCACTTAAAATTTGCGACAGTAGAAAATTATTTTTTGAATAATTTACTATAGAAAAGGCAATCCCTGGCGTAATTAAAATTTGCGACAGTAGAAAATTATTTTTTGAATAATTTACTATAGAAAAGGAAATCCCTGGCGTAATTAAAATTTGCGACAGTATAAAATTATTTTTTGAATAATTTACTATAGAAAAGGCAATCCCTGGTGCAATTAAAACTTGCGACAGTAGAAAATTATTTTTTGAATAATTTACTATAGAAAAGGCAATCCCTGGCGTAATTAAAATTTGCGACAGTAGAAAATTATTTTTTGAATAATTTACTATAGAAAAGGCAATCCCTGGCGCAATTAAAATTTGCGACAGTAGAAAATTAATTTGTGAGAAATTTACTAAAGAAAAGGCAATCCCTGGCGTAATTAAAATTTTCGACATTAGAAAATTATTTTTTGAATAATTTACTATAGAAAAGGCAATCCCTGGCGTAATTAAAATTTGCGACAGTAGAAAATTAATATGTGAAAAATTTACCTGGCGAAATTGAAATTTGCGAGAGTAAAAAAATTATTTTTTGAATAATTTAATATAGAAAAGGCAATCCCTGGCGAAATTAAAATTTGCGACATTAGATAATTATTTTTTGAATAATTTACTATAGAAAAGGCAATCCCTGGCGTAATTAAAATTTGCGACAGTATAAAATTATTTCTTGAATAATTTATTATAGAAAAGGCAATCCCTGGCGCAATTAAAATTTGCGACAGTAGAAAATTATTTTTTGAATAATTTACTATAGAAAAGGCAAGCCCAGGCGCAATTAAAATTTGCGACAGTATTAAATTTATTTTTTGAATAATTTACTATAGAAAATGCAGTCCCTGGCGCAATTAAAATTTGCGACAGTAGAAAATTAATTTGTGAGAAATTTACTATAGAAAAGGCAATCCCTGGCGTAATTAAAATTTTCGACAGTAGAAAATTATTTTTTGAATAATTTACTATAGAAAAGGCAATCCCTGGCGTAATTAAAATTTGCGACAGTAGAAAATTAATATGTGAAAAATTTACCTGGCGAAATTGAAATTTGCGAGAGTAAAAAAATTATTTTTTGAATAATTTACTATAGAAAAGGCAATCCCTGGCGCAATTAAAATTTGCGACAGTAGAAAATTATTTTTTGAATAATTTACTATAGAAAAGGCAAGCCCAGGCGCAATTAAAATTTGCGACAGTATTAAATTTATTTTTTGAATAATTTACTATAGAAAAGGCAATCCCTGGCGCAATTAAAATTTGCGACAGTAGAAAATTAATTTGTGAGAAATTTACTATAGAAAAGGCAATCCCTGGCGTAATTAAAATTTTCGACAGTAGAAAATTATTTTTTGAATAATTTACTATAGAAAAGGCAATCCCTGGCGTAATTAAAATTTGCGACAGTAGAAAATTAATATGTGAAAAATTTACCTGGCGAAATTGAAATTTGCGAGAGTAAAAAAATTATTTTTTGAATAATTTACTATAGAAAAGGCAATCCCTGGCGCAATTAAAATTTGCGACAGTAGAAAATTATTTTTTGAATAATTTACTATAGAAAAGGCAAGCCCAGGCGCAATTAAAATTTGCGACAGTATAAAATTATTTCTTGAATAATTTACTATAGAAAAGGCAATCCCTGGCGCAATTAAAATTTGCGACAGTAGAAAATTATTTTTTGAATAATTTACTATAGAAAAGGCAAGCACAGGTGCAATTAAAATTTGCGAAAGTATTAAATTTATTTTTTGAATAATTTACTATAGAAAAGGCAATCCCTGGCGCAATTAAAATTTGCGACAGTATAAAATTATTTTTTGAATAATTTACTATATAAAAGGCAATCCCTGGCGTAATTAAAATTTGCGACAGTTGAAAATTATTTTTTGAATAATTTACTATAGAAAAGGCAATCCCTGGGATATTTAAAATTTGCGACAGTAGAAAATTATTTTTTGAATAATTTACTATAGAAAAGGCAATCCCTGGCGTAATTAAAATTTGCGACAGTATAAAATTATTTTTTGAATAATTTACTATAGAAAAGGCAATCCCTGGCGTAATTAAAATTTGCGACAGTATAAAATTATTTTTTGAATAATTTACTATAAAAAAGGCAATCCCTGGCGCAATTAAAATTTGCGACAGTATAAAATTATTTTTTGAATTATTTACTATAGAAAAGGCAATCCCTGGCGTAATTAAAATTTGCGACAGTAGAAAATTATTTTTTGAATAATTTACTATAGAAAAGGCAATCCCTGGCGTAATTAAAATTTGCGACAGTATAAAGTTATTTTTTGAATAATTTACTATAGAAAAGGCAATCCCTGGCGTAATTAAAATTTGCGACAGTAAAAAATTATTTTTTGAATAATTTACTATAGAAAAGGCAATCCCTGGCGCAATTACAATATGCGACAGTAGAAAATTATTTTTTGAATAATTTACTATAGAAAAGGCAATCCCTGGCGTAATTAAAATTTGCGACAGTATAAAATTATTTTTTGAATAATTTACTATAGAAAAGGCAATCCCTGGCGCAATTAAAATTTGCAACAGTAAAAAATTATTTTTTGCAAAATTTACTGTAGAAAAGGCAATACCTGGCGGATTTGAAATTTGCGACAGTAAAAAATTATTTTTTGAATAATTTACTATAGAAAAGGCAATCCCTGGCGCAATTAAAATTTGCGACAGTTGAAAATTATTTTTTTGCAAAATTTACTATAGAAAAGGCAATCCCTGGCGTATTTAAAATTTGCGACAGTAAAAAATTATTTTTTGAATAATTTACTATAGAAAAGGCAATCCCTGGCGCACTTAAAATTTGCGACAGTTGAAAATTATTTTTTGAATAATTTACTATAGAAAAGGCAATCCCTGGCGCAATTAAAATTTGCGACAGTATAAAATTATTTTTTGAATAATTTACTATAGAAAAGGCAATCCCTGGCGCGCTTAAAATTTGAGACAGTAGAAAATTATTTTTTGAATAATTTACTATAGAAAATGCAATCCCTGGTATATTTAAAATTTGCGATAGTAGAAAATTATTTTTTGAATAATTTACTATAGAAAAGGCAATCCCTGGCATAATTAAAATTTGCGACAGTATAAAATTATTTTTTGAATAATTTACTATAGAAAAGGCAATCCCTGGCGCAATTAAAATTTGCGACAGTAGAAAATTATTTTTTGAATAATTTACTATAGAAAAGGTAATCCCTGGCGTAATTAAAATTTGCGACAGTAGAAAATTAATTTGTGAAAAATTTACTATAGAAAAGGCAATCCCTGGCGCAATTAAAATTTGCGACAGTATAAAATTATTTTTTGAATAATTTACTATAGAAAAGGCAATCCCTGGCGTAATTAAAATTTGCGACAGTAAAAATTATTTTTTTGAATAATTTACTATAGAAAAGGCAATCCCTGGCGCAATTACAATTTGCGACAGTAGAAAATTATTTTTTGAATAATTTACTATAGAAAAGGCAAACCCTGGCGTAATTAAAATTTGCGACAGTATAAAATTATTTTTTGAATAATTTACTATAGAAAAGGCAATCCCTGGCGTAATTAAAATTTGCGACAGTATAAAATTATTTTTTGAATAATTTACTATAGAAAAGGCAATCCCTGGCGCAATTAAAACTTGCGATAGTAAAAAATTATTTTTTGAATAATTTACTATAGAAAAGGCAATCCCTGGCGGATTTGAAATTTGCGACAGTATAAAATTATTTTTTGAATAATTTACTATAGAAAAGGCAATCCCTGGCGTAATTAAAATTTGCGACAGTAAAAAATTATTTTTTGAATAATTTACTATAGAAAAGGCAATCCCTGGCGCAATTAAGATTTGCGACAGTAGAAAATTATTTTTTGAATAATTTACTATAGAAAAGGCAATCCCTGGCGTAATTAAAATTTGCGACAGTAGAAAATTAATTTGTGAAAAATTTACCTGGCCAAATTGAAATTTGCGAGAGTAAAAAATTATTTTTTGAATAATTTACTATAGAAAAGGCAATCCCTGGCGCAATTAAAATTTGCGACAGTAGAAAATTATTTTTTGAATAATTTACTATAGAAAAGGCAATCCCTAGAGCAATTAAAATTTGCGACAGTAGAAAATTATTTTTTGAATAATTTACTATAGAAAAGGCATTCCCTGGCGTAATTAAATTTTGCGACAGATGAAAATTATTTTTTGAATAATTTACTATAGAAAAGGTAATCCCTGGCGTAATTAAAATTTGCGACAGTAGAAAATTATTTTTTGAATAATTTACTATAGAAAAGGCAATCCCTGCCTCTCTTAAAATTTGCGACAGTAGAAAATTATTTTTTGAATAATTTACTATAGAAAAGGCAATCGCTGGCGTAATTAAAATTTGCGACAGTAGAAAATTATTTTTTGAATAATTTACTATAGAAAAGGCAATCCCTGACGCAATTACAATTTGCGACAGTAAAAAATTATTTTTTGAATAATTTACTATAGAAAAGGCAATCCCTGGCGTAATTAAAATTTGCGACAGTATAAAATTATTTTTTGAATAATCTACCTGGCGAAATTGAAATTTGCGACAGTAAAAAATTATTTTTTGAATAATTTACTATAGAAAAGGCAATCCCTGGCGCACTTAAAATTTGCGACAGTAGAAAATTATTTTTTGAATAATTTACTATAGAAAAGGCAATCGCTGGCGTAATTAAAATTTGCGACAGTTGAAAATTATTTTTTGAATAATTTACTATAGAAAAGGCAATCCCTGGCGTAATTAAAATTTGCGACAGTATAAAATTATTTTTTGAATAATTTACTATAGAAAAGGCAATCCCTGGCGTAATTAAAATTTGCGACAGTAGAAAATTATTTTTTGAATAATTTACTATAGAAAAGGCAATCCCTGGCGTAATTAAAATTTGCGACAGTAGAAAATTAGTTTTTGAATAATTTACTATAGAAAAGGCAATCCCTGGCGCAATTAAAATTTGCGACAGTAGAAAATTAATTTGTGAGAAATTTACTATAGAAAAGGCAATCCCTGGCGTAATTAAAATTTGCGACAGTAGAAAATTATTTTTTGAATAATTTACTATAGAAAAGGCAATCCCTGGCGCACTTAAATTTTGCGACAGTAGAAAACTATTTTTTGAATAATTTACTATAGAAAAGGCAATCCCTGGCGCAATTAAGATTTGCGACAGTAGAAAATTATTTTTTGAATAATTTACTATAGAAAAGGCAATCCCTGGCGTAATTAAAATTTGCGAAAGTAGAAAATTAATTTGTGAAAAATTTACCTGGCCAAATTGAAATTTGCGAGAGTAAAAAATTATTTTTTGAATAATTTACTATAGAAAAGGCAATCCCTGGCGCAATTAAAATTTGCGACAGTAGAAAATTATTTTTTGAATAATTTACTATAGAAAAGGCAATCCCTAGAGCAATTAAAATTTGCGACAGTAGAAAATTATTTTTTGAATAATTTACTATAGAAAAGGCAAACCCTGGCGTAATTAAAATTTGCGACAGTTGAAAATTATTTTTTGAATAATTTACTATAGAAAAGGCAATCCCTGGCGTAATTAAAATTTGCGACAGTAGAAAATTATTTTTTGAATAATTTACTATAGAAAAGGCAATCCCTGGCGTAATTAAAATTTGCGACAGTAGAAAATTATTTTTTGAATAATTTACTATAGAAAAGGCAATCCCTGGCGTAATTAAAATTTGCGACAGTATAAAATTATTTTTTGAATAATTTACTATAGAAAAGGCAATCCCTGGTATATTTAAAACTTGCGACAGTAGAAATATATTTTTTGAATAATTTACTATAGAAAAGGCAATCCCTGGCGTAATTAAAATTTGCGACAGTATAAAATTATTTTTTGAATAATTTACTATAGAAAAGGCAATCCCTGGCGTAATTAAAATTTGCGACAGTAAAAAATTATTTTTTGAATAATTTACTATAGAAAAGGCAATCCCTGGCGCAATTAAAATTTGCGACAGTAAAAAATTATTTTTTGCAAAATTTACTATAGAAAAGGCAATCCCTGGGGTAATTAAAATTTGCGACAGTAGAAAATTATTTTTTGAATAATTTACTATAGAAAAGGCAATCCCTGACGCAATTACAATTTGCGACAGTAAAAAATTATTTTTTGAATAATTTACTATAGAAAAGGCAATCCCTGGCGTAATTAAAATTTGCGACAGTATAAAATTATTTTTTGAATAATCTACCTGGCGAAATTGAAATTTGCGACAGTAAAAAATAATTTTTTGAATAATTTACTATAGAAAAGGCAATCCCTGGCGCACTTAAAATTTGCGACAGTAGAAAATTATTTTTTTGAATAATTTACTATAGAAAAGGCAATCGCTGTTGTAATTAAAATTTGCGACAGTAGAAAATTATTTTTTGAATAATTTACTAGAGAAAAGGCAATCCCTGGCGTAATTAAAATTTGCGACAGTATAAATTTATTTTTTGAATAATTTACTATAGAAAAGGCAATCCCTGGCGCAATTAAAACTTGCGACAGTAGAAAATTATTTTTTGAATAATTTACTATAGAAAAGGCAATCCCTGGAGTAATTAAAATTTGCGACAGTAGAAAATTATTTTTTGAATAATTTACTATAGAAAAGGCAATCCCTGGCGCAATTAATATTTGCGACAGTAGAAAATTAATTTGTGAGAAATTTACTATAGAAAAGGCAATCCCAGGCGTAATTAAAATTTGCGACAGTAGAAAATTATTTTTTGAATAATTTACTATAGAAAAGGCAATCCCTGGCGCACTTAAAATTTGCGACAGTAGAAAACTATTTTTTGAATAATTTACTATAGAAAAGGCAATCCCTGGCGTAATTAAAATTTGCGACAGTAAAAAATTATTTTTTGAATAATTTACTATAGAAAAGGCAATCCCTGGCGTAATTAAAATTTGTGACAGTTGAAAATTATTTTTTGAATAATTTACTATAGAAAAGGCAATCGCTGGCGTAATTAAAATTTGCGACAGTAGAAAATTATTTTTTGAATAATTTACTATAGAAAAGGCAATCCCTGGCGTAATTAAAATTTGCGACAGTAGAAAATTATTTTTGGAATAATTTACTATAGAAAAGGCAATCCCTGGCGCAATTAAAATTTGCGACAGTAGAAAATTATTTTTTGAATAATTTACTATAGAAAAGGCAATCCCTGGCGTAATTAAAATTTGCGAGAGTATAAAATTATTTTTTGAATAATTTACTATAGAAAAGGCAATCCCTGGCGCAATTAAAATTTGCGACAGTAAAAAATTATTTTTTGAATAATTTACTATAGAAAAGGCAATCCCTGGCGTAATTAAAATTTGCGACAGTATAAAATTATTTTTTGAATAATTTACTATAGAAAAGGCAATCCCTGGCGTAATTAAAATTTGCGACAGTAGAAAATTATTTTTTCAATAATTTACTATAGGAAAGGCAATCCCTGGCGTAATTAAAATTTGCGACAGTAGAAAATTATTTTTTGAATAATTTACTATAGAAAAGGCAATCCCTGGCGAAATTAAAATTTGCGACATTATAAAATTATTTTTTGAATAATTTACTATAGAAAAGGCAATCCCTGGCGCAATTAAAATTTGCGACAGTCGAAAATTATTTTTTGAATAATTTACTATACAAAAGGCAATCCCTGGCGCACTTAAAATTTGCGACAGTAGAAAATTAATTTGTGAAAAATCTACCTGGCGAAATTGAAATTTGCGAGAGTAAAAAATTATTTTTTGTATAATTTACTATAGAAAAGGCAATCCCTGGCGCAATTAAAATTTGCGACAGTAGAAAATTATTTTTTGAATAATTTACTATAGAAAAGGCAATCCCTGGCGCAATTAAAATTTGGGACAGTAAAAAATTATTTTTTGAATAATTTACTATAGAAAAGGCAATCCCTGGCGTAATTAAAATTTGCGACAGTATAAAATTATTTTTTGAATAATTTACTATAGAAAAGGCAATCCCTGGCGTAATTAAAATTTGCGACAGTAGAAAATTATTTTTTGAATAATTTACTATAGAAAAGGTAATCCCTGGCGTAATTAAAATTTGCGACAGTAGAAAATTATTTTTTGAATAATTTACTGTAGAAAAGGCAATCCCTGGCGTAATTAAAATTTGCGACATTATAAAATTATTTTTTGAATAATTTACTATAGAAAAGGCAATCCCTGGCGCAATTAAAATTTGCGACAGTCGAAAATTATTTTTTGAATAATTTACTATAGAAAAGGCAATCCCTGGCGCAATTAAAATTTGCGACAGTAGAAAATAATTTTTTGGATAATTTACTATAGAAAAGGCAATCCCTGGCGTAATTAAAATTTGCGAGAGTATAAAATTATTTTTTGAATAATTTACTATAGAAAAGGCAATCCCTGGCGCAATTAAAATTTGGGACAGTAAAAAATTATTTTTTGAATAATTTACTATAGAAAAGGCAATCCCTGGCGTAATTAAAATTTGCGACAGTATAAAATTATTTTTTGAATAATTTACTATAGAAAAGGCAATCCCTGGCGTAATTAAAATTTGCGACAGTAGAAAATTATTTTTTGAATAATTTACTATAGAAAAGGTAATCCCTGGCGTAATTAAAATTTGCGACAGTAGAAAATTATTTTTTGAATAATTTACTGTAGAAAAGGCAATCCCTGGCGTAATTAAAATTTGCGACATTATAAAATTATTTTTTGAATAATTTACTATAGAAAAGGCAATCCCTGGCGCAATTAAAATTTGCGACAGTCGAAAATTATTTTTTGAATAATTTACTATACAAAAGGCAATCCCTGGCGCACTTAAAATTTGCGACAGTAGAAAATTAATTTGTGAAAAATCTACCTGGCGAAATTGAAATTTGCGAGAGTAAAAAATTATTTTTTGTATAATTTACTATAGAAAAGGCAATCCCTGGCGCAATTAAAATTTGCGACAGTAAAAAATTATTTTTTGAATAATTTACTATAGAAAAGGCAATCCCTGGCGCAATTAAAATTTGCGACAGTAGAAAATTATTTTTTGAATAATTTACTATAGAAAAGGCAATCCCTAGAGCAATTAAAATTTGCGACAGTAGAAAATTATTTTTTGAATAATTTACTATAGAAAAGGCAATCCCTGGCGTAATTAAAATTTGCGACAGTTGAAAATTATTTTTTGAACAATTTACTATAGAAAAGGCAATCCCTGGCGTAATTAAAATTTGCGACAGTAGAAAATTATTTTTTGAATAATTTACTATAGAAAAGGCAATCCCTGGCGTAATTAAAATTTGCGACAGTAGAAAATTATTTTTTGAATAATTTACTATAGAAAAGGCAATCCCTGGCGTAATTAAAATTTGCGACAGTATAAAATTATTTTTTGAATAATTTACTATAGAAAAGGCAATCCCTGGTATATTTAAAACTTGCGAAAGTAGAAAATTATTTTTTGAATAATTTACTATAGAAAAGGCAATCCCTGGCGTAATTAAAATTTGCGACAGTATAAAATTATTTTTTGAATAATTTACTATAGAAAAGGCAATCCCTGGCGTAATTAAAATTTGCGACAGTAAAAAATTATTTTTTGAATAATTTACTATAGAAAAGGCAATCCCTGGCGCAATTAAAATTTGCGACAGTAAAAAATTATTTTTTGCAAAATTTACTATAGAAAAGGCAATCCCTGGGGTAATTAAAATTTGCGACAGTAGAAAATTATTTTTTGAATAATTTACTATAGAAAAGGCAATCCCTGACGCAATTACAATTTGCGACAGTAAAAAATTATTTTTTGAATAATTTACTATAGAAAAGGCAATCCCTGGCGTAATTAAAATTTGCGACAGTATAAAATTATTTTTTGAATAATCTACCTGGCGAAATTGAAATTTGCGACAGTAAAAAATAATTTTTTGAATAATTTACTATAGAAAAGGCAATCCCTGGCGCACTTAAAATTTGCGACAGTAGAAAATTATTTTTTTGAATAATTTACTATAGAAAAGGCAATCGCTGTTGTAATTAAAATTTGCGACAGTAGAAAATTATTTTTTGAATAATTTACTAGAGAAAAGGCAATCCGTGGCGTAATTAAAATTTGCGACAGTATAAATTTATTTTTTGAATAATTTACTATAGAAAAGGCAATCCCTGGCGCAATTAAAACTTGCGACAGTAGAAAATTATTTTTTGAATAATTTACTATAGAAAAGGCAATCCCTGGAGTAATTAAAATTTGCGACAGTAGAAAATTATTTTTTGAATAATTTACTATAGAAAAGGCAATCCCTGGCGCAATTAATATTTGCGACAGTAGAAAATTAATTTGTGAGAAATTTACTATAGAAAAGGCAATCCCAGGCGTAATTAAAATTTGCGACAGTAGAAAATTATTTTTTGAATAATTTACTATAGAAAAGGCAATCCCTGGCGCACTTAAAATTTGCGACAGTAGAAAACTATTTTTTGAATAATTTACTATAGAAAAGGCAATCCCTGGCGTAATTAAAATTTGCGACAGTAAAAAATTATTTTTTGAATAATTTACTATAGAAAAGGCAATCCCTGGCGTAATTAAAATTTGTGACAGTTGAAAATTATTTTTTGAATAATTTACTATAGAAAAGGCAATCGCTGGCGTAATTAAAATTTGCGACAGTAGAAAATTATTTTTTGAATAATTTACTATAGAAAAGGCAATCCCTGGCGTAATTAAAATTTGCGACAGTAGAAAATTATTTTTGGAATAATTTACTATAGAAAAGGCAATCCCTGGCGCAATTAAAATTTGCGACAGTAGAAAATTATTTTTTGAATAATTTACTATAGAAAAGGCAATCCCTGGCGTTATTAAAATTTGCGAGAGTATAAAATTATTTTTTGAATAATTTACTATAGAAAAGGCAATCCCTGGCGCAATTAAAATTTGCGACAGTAAAAAATTATTTTTTGAATAATTTACTATAGAAAAGGCAATCCCTGGCGTAATTAAAATTTGCGACAGTATAAAATTATTTTTTGAATAATTTACTATAGAAAAGGCAATCCCTGGCGTAATTAAAATTTGCGACAGTAGAAAATTATTTTTTCAATAATTTACTATAGAAAAGGCAATCCCTGGCGTAATTAAAATTTGCGACAGTAGAAAATTATTTTTTGAATAATTTACTATAGAAAAGGCAATCCCTGGCGTAATTAAAATTTGCGACATTATAAAATTATTTTTTGAATAATTTACTATAGAAAAGGCAATCCCTGGCGCAATTAAAATTTGCGACAGTCGAAAATTATTTTTTGAATAATTTACTATACAAAAGGCAATCCCTGGCGCACTTAAAATTTGCGACAGTAGAAAATTAATTTGTGAAAAATCTACCTGGCGAAATTGAAATTTGCGAGAGTAAAAAATTATTTTTTGTATAATTTACTATAGAAAAGGCAATCCCTGGCGCAATTAAAATTTGCGACAGTAGAAAATTATTTTTTGAATAATTTACTATAGAAAAGGCAATCCCTGGCGCAATTAAAATTTGCGACAGTAGAAAATTATTTTTTGAATAATTTACTATAGAAAAGGCAATCCCTGGTGTAATTAAAATTTGCGACAGTTGAAAATTATTTTTTGAATAATTTACCATAGAAAAGGCAATCCCTGGCGTAATTAAAATTTGCGACAGTAGAAAATTATTTTTTGAATAATTTACTATAGAAAAGGCAATCCCTGGCGTAATTAAAATTTGCGACAGTAGAAAATTATTTTTTGAATAATTTACTATAGAAAAGGCAATGCCTGGCGTAATTAAAATTTGCGACAGTATAAAATTATTTTTTGAATATTTTACTATAGAAAAGGCAATCCCTGGTATATTTAAAACTTGCGACAGTAGAAAATTATTTTTTGAATAATTTACTCTAGAAAAGGCAATCCCTGGCGTAATTAAAATTTGCGACAGTATAAAATTATTTTTTGAATAATTTACTATAGAAAAGGCAATCCCTGGCGTAATTAAAATTTGCGACAGAAAAAAATTATTTTTTGAATAATTTACTATAGAAAAGGCAATCCCTGGCGCAATTAAAATTTGCGACAGTAAAAAGTTATTTTTTGCAAAATTTACTATAGAAAAGGCAATCCCTGGCGTAATTAAAATTTGCGACAGTAGAAAATTATTTTTTGAATAATTTACTATAGAAAAGGCAATCCCTGGCGCAATTACAATTTGCGACAGTAAAAAATTATTTTTTGAATAATTTACTATAGAAAAGGCAATCCCTGGCGTAATTAAAATTTGCGACAGTATAAAATTATTTTTTGAATAATCTACCTGGCGAAATTGAAATTTGCGACAGTAAAAAATTATTTTTTGAATAATTTACTATAAAAAAGGCAATCCCTGGCGAACTTAAAATTTGCGACAGTAGAAAATTATTTTTTGAATAATTTACTATAGAAAAGGCAATACCTGGCCTAATTAAAATTTGCGACAGTAGAAAATTATTTTTTGAATAATTTACTATAGACAAGGCAATCCCTGGCGTAATTAAAATTTGCGACAGTATAAAATTATTTTTTGAATAATTTACTATAGAAAAGGCAATCCCTGGCGCAATTAAAACTTGCGACAGTAGAAAATTATTTTTTGAATAATTTACTATAGAAAAGGCAATCCCTGGCGTAATTAAAATTTGCGACAGTAGAAAATTATTTTTTGAATAATTTACTATAGAAAAGGCAATCCCTGGCGCAATTAAAATTTGCGACAGTAGAAAATTAATTTGTGAGAAATTTACTATAGAAAAGGCAATCCCTGGCGTAATTAAAATTTGCGACAGTTGAAAATTATTTTTTGAATAATTTACTATAGAAAAGGCAATACCTGGCGTAATTAAAATTTGCGACAATAGAAAATTATTTTTTGAATAATTTACTATAGAAAAGGCAATCCCTGGCGCACTTAAAATTTGCGACAGTAGAAAATTATTTTTTGAATAATTTACTATAGAAAAGGCAATCGCTGGCGTAATTAAAATTTGCGACAGTAGAAAATTATTTTTTGAATAATTTACTATAGATAAGGCAATCCCTGACGCAATTACAATTTGCGACAGTAAAAAATTATTTTTTGAATAATTTACTATAGAAAAGGCAATCCCTGTCGTAATTAAAATTTGCGACAGTATAAAATTATTTTTTGAATAATCTACCTGGCGAAATTGAAATTTGCGACAGTAAAAAATTATTTTTTGTATAATTTACTATAGAAAAGGCAATCCCTGGCGCACTTAAAATTTGCGACAGTAGAAAATTATTTTTTGAATAATTTACTATAGAAAAGGCAATCGCTGGCGTAATTAAAATTTGCGACAGTAGAAAATTATTTTTTGAATAATTTACTATAGAAAAGGCAATCCCTGGCGTAATTAAAATTTGCGACAGTATAAAATTATTTTTTGAATAATTTACTGTAGAAAAGGCAATCCCTGGCGCAATTAAAACTTGCGACAGTAGAAAATTATTTTTTGAATAATTTACTATAGAAAAGGCAATCCCTGGCGTAATTAAAATTTGCGACAGTAGAAAATTATTTTTTGAATAATTTACTATAGAGAAGGCAATCCCTGGCGCAATTAAAATTTGCGACAGTAGAAAATTAATTTGTGAGAAATTTACTATAGAAAAGGCAATCCCTGGCGTAATTAAAATTTGCGACAGTAGAAAATTATTTTTTGAATAATTTTCTATAGAAAAGGCAATCCCTGGCGCACTTAAAATTTGCGACAGTAGAAAACTATTTTTTGAATAATTTACTATAGAAAAGGCAATCCCTGGCGCAATTAAGATTTGCGACAGTAGAAAATTATTTTTTGAATAATTTACTATAGAAAAGGCAATCCCTGGCGTAATTAAAATTTGCGACAGTAGAAAATTAATTTGTGAAAAATTTACCTGGCCAAATTTAAATTTGCGAGAGTAAAAAATTATTTTTTGAATAATTTACTATAGAAAAGGCAATCCCTGGCGCAATTAAAATTTGCGACAGTAGAAAATTATTTTTTGAATAATTTACTATAGAAAAGGCAATCCCTAGAGCAATTAAAATTTGCGACAGTAGAAAATTATTTTTTGAATAATTTACTATAGAAAAGGCAATCCCTGGCGTAATTAAAATTTGCGACAGTAGAAAATTATTTTTTGAATAATTTACTATAGAAAAGTCAATCCCTGGCGTAATTAAAATTTGCGACAGTATAAAATTATTTTTTGAATAATTTACTATAGAAAAGGCAATCCCTGGTATATTTAAAACTTGCGACAGTAGAAAATTATTTTTTGAATAATTTACTATAGAAAAGGCAATCCTTGGCGTAATTAAAATTTGCGACAGTATAAAATTATTTTTTGAATAATTTACTATAGAAAAGGCAATCCCTGGCGTAATTAAAATTTGCGACAGTAAAAAATTATTTTTTGAATAATTTACTATAGAAAAGGTAATCCCTGGCGCAATTAAAATTTGCGACAGTAAAAAAATTTTTTTTTGCAAAATTTACTATAGAAAAGGCAATCCCTGGGGTAATTAAAATTTGCGACAGTAGAAAATTATTTTTTGAATAATTTACTATAGAAAAGGCAATCCCTGACGCAATTACAATTTGCGACAGTAAAAAATTATTTTTTGAATAATTTACTATAGAAAAGGCAATCCCTGGCGCACTTAAAATTTGCGACAGTAGAAAATTATTTTTTGAATAATTTACTATAGAAAAGGCAATCGCTGGCGTAATTAAAATTTGCGACAGCAGAAAATTATTTTTTGAATAATTTACTATAGAAAAGGCAATCCCTGGCGTAATTAAAATTTGCGACAGTATAAAATTATTTTTTGAATAATTTACTATAGAAAAGGCAATCCCTGGCGCAATTAAAACTTGCGACAGTAGAAAATTATTTTTTGAATTATTTACTATAGAAAAGGCCATCCCTGGCGTAATTAAAATTTGCGACAGTAGAAAATTATTTTTTGAATAATTTACTATAGAAAAGGCAATCACTGGCGCAATTAAAATTTGCGACAGTAGAAAATTAATTTGTGAGAAATTTACTATAGAAAAGGCAATCCCTGGCGCAATTAAAATTTGCGACAGTAGAAAATTATTTTTTGAATAATTTACTATACAAAAGGCAATCCCTGGCGCACTTAAAATTTGCGACAGTATAAAATTATTTTTTGAATAATCTACCTGGCGAAATTGCTATTTGCGACAGTAAAAAATTATTTTTTGAATAATTTACTATAGAAAAGGCAATCCCTGGCGCACTTAAAATTTGCGACAGTAGAAAATTATTTTTTGAATAATTTACTATAGAAAAGGCAATCGCTGGCGTAATTAAAATTTGCGACAGCAGAAAATTATTTTTTGAATAATTTACTATAGAAAAGGCAATCCCTGGCGTAATTAAAATTTGCGACAGTATAAAATTATTTTTTGAATAATTTACTATAGAAAAGGCAATCCCTGGCGCAATTAAAACTTGCGACAGTAGAAAATTATTTTTTGAATTATTTACTATAGAAAAGGCAATCCCTGGCGTAATTAAAATTTGCGACAGTAGAAAATTATTTTTTGAATAATTTACTATAGAAAAGGCAATCCCTGGCGCAATTACAATTTGCGACAGTAAAAAATTATTTTTTGAATAATTTACTATAGAAAAGGCAATCCCTGGCGTAATTAAAATTTGCGACAGTATAAAATTATTTTTTGAATAATCTACCTGGCGAAATTGAAATTTGCGACAGTAAAAAATTATTTTTTGAATAATTTACTATAGAAAAGGCAATCCCTGGCGAACTTAAAATTTGCGACAGTAGAAAATTATTTTTTGAATAATTTACTATAGAAAAGGCAATCCCTGGCCTAATTAAAATTTGCGACAGTAGAAAATTATTTTTTGAATAATTTACTATAGACAAGGCAATCCCTGGCGTAATTAAAATTTGCGACAGTATAAAATTATTTTTTGAATAATTTACTATAGAAAAGGCAATCCCTGGCGCAATTAAAACTTGCGACAGTAGAAAATTATTTTTTGAATAATTTACTATAGAAAAGGCAATCCCTGGCGTAATTAAAATTTGCGACAGTAGAAAATTATTTTTTGAATAATTTACTATAGAAAAGGCAATCCCTGGCGCAATTAAAATTTGCGACTGTAGAAAATTAATTTGTGAGGAATTTACTATAGAAAAGGCAATCCCTGGCATAATTAAAATTTGCGAGAGTAGAAAATTATTTTTTGAATAATTTACTATAGAAAAGGCAACCCTGGCGTAATTAAAATTTGCGACAGTAGAAAATTAATATGTGAAAAATTTACCTGGCGAAATTGAAATTTGCGAGAGTAAAAAAATTATTTTTTGAATAATTTACTATAGAAAAGGCAATCCCTCGCGCAATTAAAATTTGCGATAGAAGAAAATTATTTTTTGAATAATTTACTATAGAAAAGGCAATCCCTGGCGTAATTAAAATTTGCGACAGTATAAAATTATTTTTTGAATAATTTACTATAGAAAAGGCAATCCCTGGCGCAATTAAAATTTGCGACAGTAGAAAATTATTTTTTGAATAATTTACTATAGAAAAGGCAATCCCTGGCGTAATTAAAATTTGCGACAGTAGAAAATTATTTTTTGAATAATTTACTATAGAAAAGGCAATCCCTGGCGTAATTAAAATTTGCGACAGTATAAAATTATTTTTTGAATAATTTACTATAGAAAAGGCAATCCCGGGCGCAATTAAAATGTGCGACAGTAGAAAATTATTTTTTGAATAATTTACTATAGAAAAGGCAATCCCTGGCGTAATTAAAATTTGCGACAGTAGAAAATTATTTTTTGAAAAGTTTACTATAGAAAAGGCAATCCCTGGCGCAATAAAAATTTGCGACAGTAGAAAATTATTTTTGAATAATTTACTATAGAAAAGGCAATCCTTGGCGTAATTAAAATTTGCGGCAGTAGAAAATTATTTTTTGAATAATTTACTATAGAAAAGGCAATCCCTGGCGTAATTAAAATTTGCGACAGTAGAAAATTATTTTTTGAATAATTTACTATAGGAAAGGCAATCCCTGGCGTAATTAAAATTTCCGACAGTAGAAAATTATTTTTTGAATAATTTACTATAGAAAAGGCAATCCCTGGCGCACTTAAAATTTGCGACAGTAGAAAACTATTTTTTGAATAATTTACTATAGAAAAGGCAATCCCTGGCGTAATTAAAATTAGCGACAGTAAAAAATTATTTTTTGAATAATTTACTATAGAAAAGGCAATCCCTGGCGTAATTAAAATTTGTGACAGTTGAAAATTATTTTTTGAATAATTTACTATAGAAAAGGCAATCGCTGGCGTAATTAAAATTTGCGACAGTAGAAAATTATTTTTTGAATAATTTACTATAGAAAAGGCAATCCCTGGCGTAATTAAAATTTGCGACAGTAGAAAATTAGTTTTTGAATAATTTACTATAGAAAAGGCAATCCCTGGCGCAATTAAAATTTGCGACAGTAGAAAATTATTTTTTGAATAATTTACTATAGAAAAGGCAATCCCTGGCGTAATTAAAATTTGCGACAGTATAAAATTATTTTTTGAATAATTTACTATAGAAAAGGCAATCCCTGGCGCAATTAAAATTTGCGACAGTAAAAAATTATTTTTTGAATAATTTACTATAGAAAAGGCAATCCCTGGCGTAATTAAAACTTGCGACAGTATAAAATTATTTTTTGAATAATTTACTATAGAAAAGGCAATCCCTGGCGTAATTAAAATTTGCGACAGTAGAAAATTATTTTTTGAATAATTTACTATAGAAAAGGCAATCCCTGGCGTAATTAAAATTTACGACAGTAGAAAATTATTTTTTGAATAATTTACTATAGAAAAGGCAATCCCTGGCGTAATTAAAATTTGCGACATTATAAAATTATTTTTTGAATAATTTACTATAGAAAAGGCAATCCCTGGCGCAATTAAAATTTGCGACAGTAGAAAACTATTTTTTGAATAATTTACTATAGAAAAGGCAATCCCTGGCGCACTTAAAATTTGCGACAGTAGAAAATTATTTTTTGAATAATTTACTATAGAAAAGGCAATTCCTGGCGTAATTAAAATTTGCGACAGTATTAAATTATTTTTTGAATAATTTACTATAGAAAATGCAATCCCTGGCGTAATTAAAACTTGCGATAGTAAAAAATAATTTTTTGAATAATTCACTATAGAAAAGGCAATATCTGGCGAAATTAAAATTTGCGACAGTATAAAATTATTTTTTGAATAATTTACTATAGAAAAGGCAATCCCTGGCGCACTTAAAATTTGCGACAGTAAAAAATTATTTTTTGAATAATTTACTATAGAAAAGGCAATCCCTGGCGTAATTAAATTTGCGACAGTAGAAAATTATTTTTTGAATAATTTACTATAGAAAAGGCAATCCCTGGCATAATTAAAATTTGCGACAGTAGAAAATTATTTTTTGAATAATTTACTATAGAAAAGCAAATCCCTGGCGCACTTAAAATTTGCGACAGTATAAAATTATTTTTTGAATAATTTACTATAGAAAAGGCAATCCCTGGCGTAATTAAAATTTGCGACAGGATAAAATTATTTTTTGAATAATTTACTATAGAAAAGGCAATCCCTGGCGCAATTAAAATTTGCGACAGTAGAAAATTATTTTTTGAATAATTTACTATAGAAAAGGCAATCCCTGGCGTAATTAAAATTTGCTAGAGTAAAAAATTATTTTTTGAATAATTTACTATAGAAAAGGCAATCCCTGGCGCACTTAAAATTTGCGACAGTAGAAAATTATTTTTTGAATAATTTACTATAGAAAAGGCAATCCCTGACGTAATTAAAATTTGCGACAGTATAAAATTATTTTTTGAATAATTTACTATAGAAAAGGCAATCCCTGGCGTAATTAAAACTTGCGATAGTAAAAAATTATTTTTTGAATAATTAACTATAGAAAAGGCAATCCCTGGCGTAATTAAAATTTGCGACAGTATAAAATTATTTTTTGAATAGTTTACTATAGAAAAGGCAATCCCTGGCGCACTTAAAATTTGCGACAGTAAAAAATTATTTTTTGAATAATTTACTATAGAAAAGGCAATCCCTGGCGTAATTAAAATATGCGACAGTAGAAAATTATTTTTTGAATAATTTACTATAGAAAAGGCAATCCCTGGCGTAATTAAAATTTGCGACAGTAGAAAATTATTTTTTGAATAATTTACTATAGAAAAGGCAATCCCTGGCGCACTTAAAATTTGCGACAGTATAAAATTATTTTTTGAATTATTTACTATAGAAAAGGCAATCCCTGGCGTAGTTAAAATTTGCGACAGTATAAAATTATTTTTTGAATAATTTACTATAGAAAAGGCAATCCCTGGCGCAGTTAAAATTTGCGACAGTAGAAAATTATTTTTTGAATAATTTACAATAGAAAAGGCAATCCCTGGCGTAATTAAAATTTGCGAGAGTAAAAAATTATTTTTTGAATAATTTACTATAGAAAAGGCAATCCCTGGCGCACTTAAAATTTGCGACAGTATAAAATTATTTTTTGAATAATTTACTATAGAAAAGGCAATCCCTGGCGTAATTAAAATTTGCGACAGTATAAAATTATTTTTTGAATTATTTACTATAGAAAAGGCAATCCCTGGCGTAATTAAAATTTGCGACAGTATAAAATTATTTTTTGAATAATTTACTATAGAAAAGGCAATCCCTGGCGTAATTAAAATTTGCGACAGTTGAAAATTATTTTTTGAATAATTTACTATAGAAAAGGCAATCCCTGGCGTATTTAAAATTTGCGACAGTAGAAAATTATTTTTTGAATAATTTACTATAGAAAAGGCAATCCCTGGCGCAGTTAAAATTTGCGACAGTAGAAAATTATTTTTTGAATAATTTACTATAGAAAAGGCAATCCCTGGCGTAATTAAAATTTGCGACAGTTGAAAATTATTTTATGAATAATTTAATATAGAAAAGGCAATCCCTGGCGTAATTAAAATTTGCGACAGTATAAAATTATTTTTTGAATAATTTACTATAGAAAAGGCAATCCCTGGCGTAATTAAAATTTGCGACAGTATAAAATTATTTTTTGAATAATTTACCTGGCGAAATTGAAATTTGCTACAGTAGAAAAATATTTTTTGAATAATTTACTATAGAAATGGCAATCCCTGGCGCAATTAAAATTTGCGACAGTAAAAAATTATTTTTTGAATAATTTACTATAGAAAAGGCAATCCCTGGCGTAATTAAAATTTGCGACAGTAGAAAATTATTTTTTGAATAATTTACTATAGAAAAGGCAATCCCTGGCGTAATTAAAATTTGCGACAGTATAAAATTATTTTTTGAATAATTTACCTGGCGAAATTGAAATTTGCGACAGTATAAAATTATTTTTTGAATAATTTACTATAGAAAAGGCAATCCCTGGCGTAATTAAAATTTGCGACAGTAGAAAATTATTTTTTGAATAAATAATTTACTATAGAAAAGGCAATCCCTGGCGTAATTAAAATTTGCGACAGTAGAAAATTATTTTTTGAATAATTTACTATAGAAAAGGCAATCCCTGGCGTAATTAAAATTTGCGACAGTAGAAAATTATTTTTTGAATAATTTACTATAGAAAAGGCAATCCCTGGCGTAATTAAAATTTGCGACAGTTGAAAATTATTTTTTGAATAATTTACTATAGAAAAGGCAATCCGTGGCGTAATTAAAATTTGCGACAGTAGAAAATTATTTTTTGAATAATTTACTATAGAAAAGGCAATCCCTGGCGTAATTAAAATTTGCGACAGTAAAATATTATTTTTTGAATAATTTACCTGGCGAAATTCAAATTTGCGACAGTATAAAATTATTTTTTGAATAATTTACTATAGAAAAGGCAATCCCTGGCGCACTTAAAATTCGCGACAGTATAAAATTATTTTTTGAATAATTTACTATAGAAAAGGCAATCCCTGGCGTAATTAAAATTTGCGACAGTTGAAAATTATTTTTTGAATAATTTACTATAGAAAAGGCAATCCCTGGCGTAATTAAAATTTGCGACAGTATAAAATTATTTTTTGAATAATTTACTATAGAAAAGACAAACCCTGGCGTAATTAAAATTTGCGACAGTATAAAATTATTTTTTGAATTATTTACTATAGAAATGGCAATCCCTGGCGCAATTAAAATTTGCGACAGTAGAAAATTATTTTTTGAATAATTTACTATAGAAAAGGCAATCCCTGGCGTATTTAAAATTTGCGACAGTAGAAAATTATTTTTTGAATAATTTACTATAGAAATAGCAATCCCTGGCGTAATTAAAATTTGCGACAGTAAAAAATTATTTTTTGAATAATTTACTATAGAAAAGGCAATCCCTGGCGTAATTAAAATTTGCGACAGTAGAAAATTATTTTTTGAATAATTTACTATAGAAAAGGCAATCCCTGGCGTAATTAAAATTTGCGACAGTATAAAATTATTTTTTGAATAATTTACCTGGCGAAATTGAAATTTGCGACAGTATAAAATTATTTTTTGAATAATTTACTATAGAAAAGGCAATCCCTGGCGTAATTAAAATTTGCGACAGTATGAAATTATTTTTTGCAAAATTTACTATAGAAAAGGCAATCCCGGGTGCAATTAAAATTTGCGACAGTAAAAAAATATTTTTTGAATAATTTACTATAGAAAAGCCAATCCCTGTAGTAATTAAAATTTGCGACAGTATAAAATTATTTTTTTAATAATTCACTATAGAAAAGGCAATCCCTGGCGTAATTAAAATTTGCGACAGTATAAAATTATTTTTTGAATAATTTATTATAGAAAAGGCATTCCCTGGCGTACTTAAAATTTGCGACAGTATAAAATTATTTTTTGAATAATTTACTATAGAAAAGGCAATCCGTGGCGTAATTAAAATTTGCGACAGTATAAAATTATTTTTTGAATAATTTACTATAGAAAAGGCAATCCCTGGCGCACTTAAAATTTGCGACAGTAAAAAATTATTTTTTGAATAATTTACTATAGAAAAGGCAATCCCTGGCGTAATTAAAATTTGCGACAGTAGAAAATTATTTTTTGAATAATTTACTATAGAAAAGGCAATCCCTGGCGTAATTAAAACTTGCGACAAAAAAAAATAATTTTTTGAATAATTTACTATAGAAAAGGCAATCCCTGGCGCACTTAAAATTTGCGACAGTAGAAAATTATTTTTTGAATAATTTACTATAGAAAAGGCAATCCCTGGCGTAATTAAAATTTGCGACAGTATAAAATTATTTTTTGAATAATTTACTATAGAAAAGACAAACCCTGGCGTAATTAAAATTTGCGACAGTATAAAATTATTTTTTGAATTATTTACTATAGAAATGGCAATCCCTGGCGCAATTAAAATTTGCGACAGTAGAAAATTATTTTTTGAATAATTTACTATAGAAAAGGCAATCCCTGGCGTATTTAAAATTTGCGACAGTAGAAAATTATTTTTTGAATAATTTACTATAGAAATAGCAATCCCTGGCGTAATTAAAATTTGCGACAGTATAAAATTATTTTTTGAATAATTTATTATAGAAAAGGCATTCCCTGGCGTAATTAAAATTTGCGACAGTATAAAATTATTTTTTGAATAATTTACTATAGAAAAGGCAATCCGTGGCGTAATTAAAATTTGCGACAGTATAAAATTATTTTTTGAATAATTTACTATAGAAAAGGCAATCCCTGGCGCACTTAAAATTTGCGACAGTAAAAAATTATTTTTTGAATAATTTACTATAGAAAAGGCAATCCCTGGCGTAATTAAAATTTGCGACAGTAGAAAATTATTTTTTGAATAATTTACTATAGAAAAGGCAATCCCTGGCGTAATTAAAACTTGCGACAAAAAAAAATAATTTTTTGAATAATTTACTATAGAAAAGGCAATCCCTGGCGCACTTAAAATTTGCGACAGTAGAAAATTATTTTTTGAATAATTTACTATAGAAAAGGCAATCCCTGGCGTAATTAAAATTTGCGACAGTATAAAATTATTTTTTGAATAATTTACTATAGAAAAGACAAACCCTGGCGTAATTAAAATTTGCGACAGTATAAAATTATTTTTTGAATTATTTACTATAGAAATGGCAATCCCTGGCGCAATTAAAATTTGCGACAGTAGAAAATTATTTTTTGAATAATTTACTATAGAAAAGGCAATCCCTGGCGTATTTAAAATTTGCGACAGTAGAAAATTATTTTTTGAATAATTTACTATAGAAATAGCAATCCCCGGCGTAATTAAAATTTGCGACAGTAAAAAATTATTTTTTGAATAATTTACTATAGAAAAGGCAATCCCTGGCGTAATTAAAATTTGCGACAGTATGAAATTATTTTTTGCAAAATTTACTATAGAAAAGGCAATCCCGGGTGCAATTAAAATTTGCGACAGTAAAAAAATATTTTTTGAATAATTTACTATAGAAAAGCCAATCCCTGTAGTAATTAAAATTTGCGACAGTATAAAATTATTTTTTTAATAATTCACTATAGAAAAGGCAATCCCTGGCGTAATTAAAATTTCCGACAGTAGAAAATTATTTTTTGAATAATTTACTATAGAAAAGGCAATCCCTGGCGCAATTAAAATTTGCGACAGTAGAAAACTATATTTTGAATAATTTACTATAGAAATGGCAATCCCTGGCGCAATTAAAATTTGCGACAGTATAAAATTATTTTTTGAATAATTTACCTGGCGAAATTGAAATTTGCGACAGTATAAAATTATTTTTTGAATAATTTACTATAGAAAAGGCAATCCCTGGCGTAATTAAAATTTGCGACAGTATGAAATTATTTTTTGCAAAATTTACTATAGAAAAGGCAATCCCGGGTGCAATTAAAATTTGCGACAGTAAAAAAATATTTTTTGAATAATTTACTATAGAAAAGCCAATCCCTGTAGTAATTAAAATTTGCGACAGTATAAAATTATTTTTTTAATAATTCACTATAGAAAAGGCAATCCCTGGCGTAATTAAAATTTGCGACAGTATAAAATTATTTTTTGAATAATTTATTATAGAAAAGGCATTCCCTGGCGTAATTAAAATTTGCGACAGTATAAAATTATTTTTTGAATAATTTACTATAGAAAAGGCAATCCGTGGCGTAATTAAAATTTGCGACAGTATAAAATTATTTTTTGAATAATTTACTATAGAAAAGGCAATCCCTGGCGCACTTAAAATTTGCGACAGTAAAAAATTATTTTTTGAATAATTTACTATAGAAAAGGCAATCCCTGGCGTAATTAAAATTTGCGACAGTAGAAAATTATTTTTTGAATAATTTACTATAGAAAAGGCAATCCCTGGCGTAATTAAAACTTGCGACAAAAAAAAATAATTTTTTGAATAATTTACTATAGAAAAGGCAATCCCTGGCGCACTTAAAATTTGCGACAGTAGAAAATTATTTTTTGAATAATTTACTATAGAAAAGGCAATCCCTGGCGTAATTAAAATTTGCGACAGTTGAAAATTATTTTTTGAAAATTTACTATAGAAAAGGCAATCCCTGGCGTAATTAAAATTTGCGACAGTAGAAAATTATTTTTTGAAAAGTTTACTATAGAAAAGGCAATCCCTGGCGCAATTAAAATTTGCGACAGTATAAAATTATTTTTTGAATAATTTACTATAGAAAAGGCAATCCCTGGCGTAATTAAAATTTGCGACAATAGAAAATTATTTTTTGAATAATTTACTATAGAAAAGGCAGTCCCTGGCGTAATTAAAATTTGCGACAGTAGAATATTTTTTTTTGAATAATTTAATATAGAAAAGGCAATCCCTGGCGTAATTAAAATTTCCGACAGTAGAAAATTATTTTTTGAATAATTTACTATAGAAAAGGCAATCCCTGGCGCACTTAAAATTTGCGACAGTAGAAAACTATTTTTTGAATAATTTACTATAGAAAAGGCAGTCCCTGGCGTAATTAAAATTTGCGACAGTAGAATATTTTTTTTTGAATAATTTAATATAGAAAAGGCAATCCCTGGCGTAATTAAAATTTCCGACAGTAGAAAATTATTTTTTGAATAATTTACTATAGAAAAGGCAATCCCTGGCGCACTTAAAATTTGCGACAGTAGAAAACTATTTTTTGAATAATTTACTATAGAAAAGGCAATCCCTGGCGTAATTAAAATTTGCGACAGTTGAAAATTATTTTTTGAATAATTTACTATAGAAAAGGCAATCCCTGGCGTAATTAAAATTTGCGACAGTATAAAATTATTTTTTGAATAATTTACTATAGAAAAGACAAACCCTGGCGTAATTAAAATTTGCGACAGTATAAAATTATTTTTTGAATTATTTACTATAGAAATGGCAATCCCTGGCGCAATTAAAATTTGCGACAGTAGAAAATTATTTTTTGAATAATTTACTATAGAAAAGGCAATCCCTGGCGTATTTAAAATTTGCGACAGTAGAAAATTATTTTTTGAATAATTTACTATAGAAATAGCAATCCCTGGCGTAATTAAAATTTGCGACAGTAAAAAATTATTTTTTGAATAATTTACTATAGAAAAGGCAATCCCTGGCGTAATTAAAATTTGCGACAGTAGAAAATTATTTTTTGAATAATTTACTATAGAAAAGGCAATCCCTGGCGTAATTAAAATTTGCGACAGTATAAAATTATTTTTTGAATAATTTACCTGGCGAAATTGAAATTTGCGACAGTATAAAATTATTTTTTGAATAATTTACTATAGAAAAGGCAATCCCTGGCGTAATTAAAATTTGCGACAGTATGAAATTATTTTTTGCAAAATTTACTATAGAAAAGGCAATCCGGGTGCAATTAAAATTTGCGACAGTAAAAAAATATTTTTTGAATAATTTACTATAGAAAAGCCAATCCCTGTAGTAATTAAAATTTGCGACAGTATAAAATTATTTTTTTAATAATTCACTATAGAAAAGGCAATCCCTGGCGTAATTAAAATTTGCGACAGTATAAAATTATTTTTTGAATAATTTATTATAGAAAAGGCATTCCCTGGCGTAATTAAAATTTGCGACAGTATAAAATTATTTTTTGAATAATTTACTATAGAAAAGGCAATCCGTGGCGTAATTAAAATTTGCGACAGTATAAAATTATTTTTTGAATAATTTACTATAGAAAAGGCAATCCCTGGCGCACTTAAAATTTGCGACAGTAAAAAATTATTTTTTGAATAATTTACTATAGAAAAGGCAATCCCTGGCGTAATTAAAATTTGCGACAGTAGAAAATTATTTTTTGAATAATTTACTATAGAAAAGGCAATCCCTGGCGTAATTAAAACTTGCGACAAAAAAAAATAATTTTTTGAATAATTTACTATAGAAAAGGCAATCCCTGGCGCACTTAAAATTTGCGACAGTAGAAAATTATTTTTTTGAATAATTTACTATAGAAAAGGCAATCCCTGGCGTAATTAAAATTTGCGACAGTTGAAAATTATTTTTTGAATAATTTACTATAGAAAAGGCAATCCCTGGCGTAATTAAAATTTGCGACAGTAGAAAATTATTATTTGAAAAGTTTACTATAGAAAAGGCAATCCCTGGCGCAATTAAAATTTGCGACAGTATAAAATTATTTTTTGAATAATTTACTATAGAAAAGGCAATCCCTGGCGTAATTAAAATTTGCGACAATAGAAAATTATTTTTTGAATAATTTACTATAGAAAAGGCAGTCCCTGGCGTAATTAAAATTTGCGACAGTAGAATATTTTTTTTTTGAATAATTTAATATAGAAAAGGCAATCCCTGGCGTAATTAAAATTTCCGACAGTAGAAAATTATTTTTTGAATAATTTACTATAGAAAAGGCAATCCCTGGCGCACTTAAAATTTGCGACAGTAGAAAACTATTTTTTGAATAATTTACTATAGAAAAGGCAATCCCTGGCGTAATTAAAATTTGCGACAGTAAAAAATTATTTTTTGAATAATTTACTATAGAAAAGGCAATCCCTGGCGTAATTAAAATTTGTGACAGTTGAAAATTATTTTTTGAATAATTTACTATAGAAAAGGCAATCGCTGGCGGTAATTAAAATTTGCGACAGTAGAAAATTATTTTTTGAATAATTTACTATAGAAAAGGCAATTCCTGGCGTAATTAAAATTTGCGACAGTAGAAAATTATTTTTTGAATAATTTACTATAGAAAAGGCAATCCCTGGCGCAATTAAAATTTGCGACAGTAGAAAATTATTTTTTGAATAATTTACTATAGAAAAGGCAATCCCTGGCGTAATTAAAATTTGCGACAGTATAAAATTATTTTTTGAATAATTTACTATAGAAAAGGCCAATCCCTGGCGCAATTAAAATTTGCGACAGTAAAAAATTATTTTTTGAATAATTTACTATAGAAAAGGCAATCCCTGGCGTAATTAAAATTTGCGACAGTATAAAATTATTTTTTGAATAATTTAATATAGAAAAGGCAATCCCTGGCGTAATTAAAATTTGCGACAGTAGAAAATTATTTTTTGAATAATTTACTATAGAAAAGGCAATCCCTGGCGTAATTAAAATTTACGACAGTAGAAAATTATTTTTTGAATAATTTACTATAGAAAAGGCAATCCCTGGCGTAATTAAAATTTGCGACATTATAAAATTATTTTTTGAATAATTTACTATAGAAAAGGCAATCCCTGGCGCAATTAAAATTTGCGACAGTAGAAAACTATTTTGTGAATAATTTAGTATAGAAAAGGCAATCCCTGGCGCACTTAAAATTTGCGACAGTGGAAAATTATTTTTTGAATAATTTACTATAGAAAAGGCAATTCCTGGCGTAATTAAAATTTGCGACAGTATAAAATTATTTTTTGAATAATTTACTATAGAAAAGGCAATCCCTGGCGTAATTAAAACTTGCGATAGTAAAAAATAATTTTTTGAATAATTTACTATAGAAAAGGCAATCCCTGGCGAAATTAAAATTTGCGACAGCATAAAATTATTTTTTGAATAATTTACTATAGAAAAGGCAATCGCTGGCGCACTTAAAATTTGCGACAGTATAAAATTATTTTTTGAATAATTTACTATAGAAAAGGCAATCCCTGGCGTAATTCAATTTGCGACAGTAGAAAATTATTTTTTGAATAATTTACTATAGAAAAGGCAATCCCTGGCGTAATTAAAATTTGCGACAGTAGAAAATTATTTTTTGAATAATTTACTATAGAAAAGGCAATCCCTGGCGCACTTAAAATTTGCGACAGTATAAAATTATTTTTTGAATAATTTACTATAGAAAAGGCAATCCCTGGCGTAATTAAAATTTGCGACAGTATAAAATTATTTTTTGAATAATTTACTATAGAAAAGGCAATCCCTGGCGCAATTAAAATTTGCGACAGTAGAAAATTATTTTTTGAATAATTTACTATAGAAAAGGCAATCCCTGGCATAATTAAAATTTGCGACATTATAAAATTATTTTTTGAATAATTTACTATAGAAAAGGCAATCCCTGGCGCAATTAAAATTTGCGACAGTAGAAAACTATATTTTGAATAATTTACTATAGAAAAGGCAATCCCTGGCGCACTTAAAATTTGCGACAGTAGAAAATTATTTTTTGAATAATTTACTATAGAAAAGGCAATTCCTGGCGTAATTAAAATTTGCGACAGTATAAAATTATTTTTTGAATAATTTACTATAGAAAAGGCAATCCCTGGCGTAATTAAAACTTGCGATAGTAAAAAATAATTTTTTGAATAATTTACTATAGAAAAGGCAATCCCTGGCAAAATTAAAATTTGCGACAGTATAAAATTATTTTTTGAATAATTTACTATAGAAAAGGCAATCCCTGGCGCACTTAAAATTTGCGACAGTAAAAAATTATTTTTTGAATAATTTACTATAGAAAAGGCAATCCCTGGCGTAATTAAATTTGCGACAGTAGAAAATTATTTTTTGAATAATTTACTATAGAAAAGGCAATCCCTGGCGTAATTAAAATTTGCGACAGTAGAAAATTATTTTTTGAATAATTTACTATAGAAAAGGCAATCCCTGGCGCACTTAAAATTTGCGACAGTATAAAATTATTTTTTGAATAATTTACTATAGAAAAGGCAATCCCTGGCGTAATTAAAATTTGCGACAGTATAAAATTATTTTTGAATAATTTACTATAGAAAAGGCAATCCCTGGCGCAATTAAAATTTGCGACAGTAGAAAATTATTTTTTGAATAATTTACTATAGAAAAGGCAATCCCTGGCGTAATTAAAATTTGCGACAGTAAAAAATTATTTTTTGAATAATTTACTATAGAAAAGGCAATCCCTGGCGTAATTAAAATTTGCGACAGTAGAAAATTATTTTTTGAATAATTTACTATAGAAAAGGCAATCCCTGGCGTAATTAAAATTTGCGACAGTATAAAATTATTTTTTGAATAATTTACCTGGCGAAATTGAAATTTGCGACAGTATAAAATTATTTTTTGAATAATTTACTATAGAAAAGGCAATCCCTGGCGTAATTAAAAGTTGCGACAGTATAAAATTATTTTTTTGCAAAATTTACTATAGAAAAGGCAATCCCGGGTGCAATTAAAATTTGCTACAGTAAAAAAATATTTTTTGAATAATTTACTATAGAAAAGGCAATCCCTGGAGTAATTAAAATTTGCGACAGTATAAAATTATTTTTTGAATAATTTACTATAGAAAAGGCAATCCCTGGCGTAATTAAAATTTGCGACAGTATAAGATTATTTTTTGAATAATTTACTATAGAAAAGGCAATCCCTGGCGTAATTAAAATTTGCGACAGTATAAAATTATTTTTTGAATAACTTACCTGGCGAAATTGAAATTTGCGACAGTATAAAATTATTTTTTGAATAATTTACTATAGAAAAGGCAATCCCTGGCGTAATTAAAATTTGCGACAGTAGAAAATTATTTTTTGAATAATTTACTATAGAAAAGGCAATTCGTGGCGTAATTAAAATTTGCGACAGTATAAAATAATTTTTTGAATAATTTACTATAGAAAAGGCAATCCCTGGCGCACTTAAAATTTGCGACAGTAAAAAATTATTTTTTGAATAATTTACTATAGAAAAGGCAATCCCTGGCGTAATTAAAATTTGCGACAGTAGAAAATTATTTTTTGAATAATTTACTATAGAAAAGGCAATCCCTGGCGTAATTAAAACTTGCGACAAAAAAAAATTATTTTTTGAATAATTTACTATAGAAAAGGCAATCCCTGGCGCACTTAAAATTTGCGACAGTAAAAAATTATTTTTTGAATAATTTACTATAGAAAAGGCAATCCCTGGCGTAATTAAAATTTGCGACAGTAGAAAATTATTTTTTGAATAATTTACTATAGAAAAGGCAATCCCTGGCGTAATTAAAATTTGCGACAGTATAAAATTATTTTTTGAATAATTTACCTGGCGAAATTGAAATTTGCGACAGTATAAAATTATTTTTTGAATAATTTACTATAGAAAAGGCAATCCCTGGCGTAATTAAAAGTTGCGACAGTATAAAATTATTTTTTTGCAAAATTTACTATAGAAAAGGCAATCCCGGGTGCAATTAAAATTTGCTACAGTAAAAAAATATTTTTTGAATAATTTACTATAGAAAAGGCAATCCCTGGAGTAATTAAAATTTGCGACAGTATAAAATTATTTTTTGAATAATTTACTATAGAAAAGGCAATCCCTGGCGTAATTAAAATTTGCGACAGTATAAGATTATTTTTTGAATAATTTACTATAGAAAAGGCAATCCCTGGCGTAATTAAAATTTGCGACAGTATAAAATTATTTTTTGAATAACTTACCTGGCGAAATTGAAATTTGCGACAGTATAAAATTATTTTTTGAATAATTTACTATAGAAAAGGCAATCCCTGGCGTAATTAAAATTTGCGACAGTAGAAAATTATTTTTTGAATAATTTACTATAGAAAAGGCAATTCGTGGCGTAATTAAAATTTGCGACAGTATAAAATAATTTTTTGAATAATTTACTATAGAAAAGGCAATCCCTGGCGCACTTAAAATTTGCGACAGTAAAAAATTATTTTTTGAATAATTTACTATAGAAAAGGCAATCCCTGGCGTAATTAAAATTTGCGACAGTAGAAAATTATTTTTTGAATAATTTACTATAGAAAAGGCAATCCCTGGCGTAATTAAAACTTGCGACAAAAAAAAATTATTTTTTGAATAATTTACTATAGAAAAGGCAATCCCTGGCGCACTTAAAATTTGCGACAGTAGAAAATTATTTTTTGAATAATTTACTATAGAAAAGGCAATCCCTGGCGTAATTAAAATTTGCGACAGTTGAAAATTATTTTTTGAATAATTTACTATAGAAAAGGCAATCCCTGGCGTAATTAAAATTTGCGACAGTAGAAAATTATTTTTTGAAAAGTTTACTATAGAAAAGGCAATCCCTGGCGCAATTAAAATTTGCGACAGTATAAAATTATTTTTTGAATAATTTACTATAGAAAAGGCAATCCCTGGCGTAATTAAAATTTGCGACAGTAGAAAATTATTTTTTGAATAATTTACTATAGAAAAGGCAATCCCTGGCGTAATTAAATTTTGCGACAGTAGAATATTTTTTTTTGAATAATTTACTATAGAAAAGGCAATCCCTGGCGTAATTAAAATTTGCGACAGTATAAAATTATTTTTTGAATTACTTACCTGGCGAAATTGAAATTTGCGACAGTATAAAATTATTTTTTGAATAATTTACTATAGAAAAGGCAATCCCTGGCGTAATTAAAATTTGCGACAGTAGAAAATTATTTTTTGAATAATTTACTATAGAAAAGGCAATTCGTGGCGTAATTAAAATTTGCGACAGTATAAAATAATTTTTTGAATAATTTACTATAGAAAAGGCAATCCCTGGCGCACTTAAAATTTGCGACAGTAAAAAATTATTTTTTGAATAATT
>CAWVNZ010002899.1:0-67214 GCA_963930735.1 Dioctria linearis
CGTCCTGTAGAGGAATTTGATTTTCATTGCGATTTAATGCATTTATATTTGTATCATATAAACTTTTCTTTTGTATAAAATCCCTGCCTATTGATAAAAAAGAAATATCAGCCGTGGTATAAAAATTTGTACTCTAGGCTGCTCGGACTGCATTCCCAAATTGATATTATTTATTATCCTTAACATGTAGGATTGGAATAAGTAGTACAGTTTTTATAACAGGGCTCCGTAAGCTTGTCTAAATAAATTCAATGTTTTCATTTCCATATCTACTGTAAAAATCTGTTAAATCAAAATAATAATTTAAAAGGTCCTATTTGTTCAGCTTGCGGGGATATCCAACGTGTATTGCAATATCGCAGAATGTGCATGCAATGTGCGATTCCGATCGTAAATATTCCTGAAAAGTTTATGAAATCTGCCTTTCTGCTTGAGCTATTGAAGAAGTTAATTTATTGATAACTTTAGGTTATGCGGATAAAGAAACTAAGTTGATAATATGTCCATATGCAACCATATACAAACAAGTGAGAAACTACATTTTGTAGCTTTACCTGAACTCCATTATACGACCCCATCACCCCGGATCAATTATCGGAAGTAACACCAATCATATTTTTTAGTTGTATACAATTTTTATACCATAAGCTCGTATTATGACCGCTAGATTTTTACACGTTGCAATGTGTGTACTTTCATCTATAATAAGGGATTAGTATTGATACTTGGTTATTTCTGAAATTAATCGTGAATTTTCATGTCCTGTTAAGGTCAGCACCCTTTCTGTCCTTAAAACACAAGTTTAAAATCATCTAAAATTCTAAATGGTAAATTGTGTTCAAGCACAAATATACTTCAGCCTTTGCACTCCGAACAATTTTTAATATGACCTATCAGTAACTCCATAGCTTTTTACTATGGGCTACCAGCAACTCCCCGAATATAATCGTCCGTATGTCGCGAGCTTTTGTATGTGTTGAATGTTGTGAGCTTATAACTCCAGATTTGGACGAAATTTTTACAGTTTGTATAGGATACCAAAATAGCTGACACGTATTTTTTTGTTTCCCCATACCATGCCCCACCTCCCGTTAGAGAGGTTAGAAACTACGTGATTTTACAATGAAACGTCAAAAATCATATCTCGAGAACGAAGCAACCGATTTTTCTGATATAAATGCCGACTAATGCTTTATATCTTTTATAAAAAAATATAGCAGCACTGAACGAAAATAAATATTGTTAATAATAGTACTTCGGGATTTAAGAATTCATAAAAAAAAATAACTTTACATATGGGATGGCCATAGAGCAATACAGTTTTTTAGTTGAATTTGTGGTATTCGATAGAAGCAGATAATTGAAGAAAAATTTTCTTGGGGTTTGTGGGGGCTGTGTCCGGCTTGTACCCCCCGAGGGGTTGTCCGAAATGGAGCGTGTGGGGTATCAAATTAAAGAGGGAAGAGAGTGTGATCGGTTGGAGAGGTTTTTGTTTTCATGCTGTAAACCTCATACGGACGTTTTTTACCGTTAAAAAAAGGTTTTTTAGGACTTGGGTCATATACACACCCTTCCTTCATTTTGCATATATCTTGCCCGTTCTATCTTGCGAATGCATTAGCAGTCTGTTGTGAATGTTTTTTGTTTGGGTGGCAAATTTCGTCGACTTAACGGTTCTTTGCAAATACGAGATTAAAATAAAGCCATTTTTTCACCCCAAACCACTTCGTCTTTTCGTAGAAATCTATCTCCTCCTACGCTTTTTTAACCAACAAATTATGATTCTTATGTGATTAGATTCAAAACTTAATTTATTGTTCAATAGGGTACTTTCGATTTTGGATTTCGAAAATGGATGGGGTAATTGCGAAAAGACCCTTTTTTACCAAACTTGGTGTTTACATACTTCTTGTTTGCGCGCTTCTTTTCCCCTATCTATTTTGTCGATAGGCGGAAGGTCTTGGAGGGTAGAGGCGGCAACGTTTTAACTTCAAATGCTTATAGTTCATGAAGGAAGTTTCGTAGCTCGAAGTTTTGAGGTCTTAAATGAAAGTTCCCAGCGGAAGCTATCATTGGTATGAATTTCAAGTCAATCTATGGGAGGGGGGGGGGGGCGGAATTGCGATTTTTTCCACCATACATATGCAAAATAGGAGAATCCTGAAGCTCCCTACTTTTACATCCTGCGTCGATTATATACTACTTTTTTTCGATCGGGGGGAGTGGAGGAAATAACGGCCATTTTTACTCTGGCCGCTTTAACAAAGGCATTTCACCTCACCGCATAGGCATGTGGGTACTAAAACTGCAATAAAAAAATACATATTCGAAAATGACTTAGATTTGTCCCCCCTGCCTTCCCGCGCAGTAAACATCTGGAATATTTTTCAGGCCCTTAATAAGTCTATTCTATTCTATTATAATTCAGAAACAAATACTAAGATTTCCAAAATTACTTTTGATTATTTTTTTAGTGAAAATTTCCTGGAAATTTTCCTCTTTATAATTTTTATGTATATTCGAGGCAGACAACAATGCCTCGATCCAATATAAAATCAACGATGCCTCGACCTGATGAAGGGAAGGCCTCAAGTTCTTCCTGGAAAATTTACTGGGCTCAAGGTGTGTATGTACTTAGCTTTTGTGTGCGATAAATAGTTTTTTGAGATAATCGAAAAAGAAAAAAAATGCGCTCTTTTGAAGGAGAAAAAATGGCCGTCTTTTGAGTGAAAAAGTTGCGTTTTTTTTCCATTCGTGATTGTGAAGAATTGATGCGTGGGGGAAAAAGTTACCATGAAAAAAAATGTTCTCAGCAGTGCAGCAATGCCGTTAAAAGAAAGAACTGATGAAATATATGCGAAATGTAGGAACTGGGGGAAGGGGGACCCAGCTGTATGAAAATGGCCTCTTAAGCGGAAAAACGGTCCTCGATGAAGTCTTTTTAATTGGAAAAAAAACAAATCCGCTCGATAGTACTCAGTGAGACATTTCATTTGTATGCGATATGCCAAATTGGAACCACCCCTCGGGGGTACCTGCACCCTTAAAGTACCCCCTGTAAAAAAAAATCTTCAACGAATTGTAGCTGGCACGAAGTTGAGATGAACAGTAGAATCGATTTTCTAATCGGACTTATCCCTACCAGGTTATAATTGACTTACGATGCAAAAAATCTAGTACCTAATTTAGAAAAAACAGTAACGTACTAATAAACGTGGGTGTGGAGATCGAAGGAGAAGTCAAAACAACGAATTATAGCGTTTTTAGAAAAAAGTTTAGAAAGTATACTGCGCTCGCGTTTTTCGGAAAATCTAGTACAAATTCTAATATGTTTTTATATGGATTTTGAGTAACCCACTCCGCTATGGTCCGAGGTGAAATGGCTGAGTTTTAAGCGTAAAACTAAACACCCCACCGTTTCCCCTTCCCAACCAAAAAAATATATATTATATATATATATGCAAAGAGTAATAAATATTCAACGCACATTTATAGTTTTTCGCGTACCTAACACAAAATAGAGAGTGATCAAGCACTCAATAAATATATAAAAACCGCTGATGACGCTCTGTGGCTAGAGCAGAAAACGTTACGGTAATGCCAATGAAGCAGCCTACACGGCAAAAATGCAATATAACATATTGCTAGAATAGGGTTAAAATCGGCGGAGGCACATACGTCAAATGTGCCATAAGCCCACTCATGTTAAGTGTCATCATCATTACATTTATCGGGACGTAATGAGGATGAACTTAACACACAAAAAAGTAAAAAAAAAATTTTAAATGCAAGATCATAAGCAATGAAAGCAATAAG
The DNA here is from genome assembly GCA_963930735.1 of Dioctria linearis. Classification (NCBI taxonomy): domain Eukaryota; kingdom Metazoa; phylum Arthropoda; class Insecta; order Diptera; family Asilidae; genus Dioctria; species Dioctria linearis. The sequence continues at coordinate 3,817 of CAWVNZ010002899.1, forward strand.
AACGACAAATCTCCAAAACAATATAGCATAACTGAATGCTCACTGAATATAATATGAACAAGAAGAGAGAGGGAAAAGCAAGTAGAAAAACCACGCAAATAATTTAATGATAATTTAAAAAACACATGAATTGATCTTATAAAATATATCTATTTGTTAACAAGCAACCTGCATAACATACTCACCCACAAAATACAAGAACGCATCAACGCTAGACGAACACGCAGTCATGCCCCAAATCTTCCATAACAGGGGATAATGCGCATCACTTACCGTTTCACATAACACCAACAAATACAGAAATTAGAATTATAAAATAACAATAACAACTTAGTATAAACAACACCATCCTGTGAGACAAACATCAGATGAGATAAACAACAGAATAAACAAGAAACACACAACATCCAAAGTTTTTGAAATATTTGAATTTCTGAAGATTTTTAAGATTGTTTAGGAATTTTAAAGATTTTTATATAATAAATTCTATCTCTGCGGGCCAGACATTGAACCAAGATTTGATAAATATCAAGGAGCAACAGAGCCCTCGTTCGAACATAGCAAGAACTCAAGGATTAACAAATATAAAACTAAATTATAAATAGCTAACATCCATAACCGGCAATCGTGAAACGCATCAGTAAGATACTGAGAAACCACGGTGGATAAACCACCATGCAATGATGGAAATTAGTGCACCATCTGATTGCACAACACTGCGCCAACCAACAGTCCCCCACTATACATTAGTGCTCTAGATACATCTAGATATGTACGGTGAAGGCCGCTAGGCATACGATCAAGCACTGCAAAAATTTTAAAAATTTTAATACATGAGCGTTCCACCACCTTTTCTTTTACAAAAAAAAGCACTAGTTTTACTAATATTAGCTATATTATAATAAATCTTCACATCAGTGCCACATAGTACACGTCCCTGTAGAGGAATTTGATTTTCATTGCGATTTAATGCATTTATATTTGTATCATATAAACTTTTTCTTTTGTATAAAATCCCTGCCTATTGATAAAAAAGAAATATCAGCCGTGGTATAAAAATTTGTACTCTAGGCTGCTCGGACTGCATTCCCAAATTGATATTATTTATTATCCTTAACATGTAGGATTGGAATAAGTAGTACAGTTTTATAACAGGGCTCCGTAAGCTTGTCTAAATAAATTCAATGTTTTCATTTCCATATCTACTGTAAAAATCTGTTAAATCAAAATAATAATTTAAAAGGTCCCTATTGTTCAGCTTGCGGCGATATCCAACGTGTATTGCAATATCGCAGAATGTGCATGGCAATGTGCGATTCCGATCGTAAATATTCCTGAAAAGTTATGAAATCTGCCTTTCTGCTTGAGCTATTGAAGAAGTTAATTTATTGATAACTTTAGGTTATGCGGATGAAGAAAACTAAGTTGATAATATGTCCATATGCAACCATATACAAACAAGTGAGAAACTACATTTTGTAGCTTTTACCTGAACTCCATTATACGACCCCCATCACCCCGGATCAATTATCGGAAGTAACACCAATCATATTTTTTAGTTGTATACAATTTTTATACCATAAGCTCGTATTATGACCGCTAGATTTTTACACGTTGCAATGTGTGTACTTTCATCTATAATAAGGGATTAGTATTGATACTTGGTTATTTCTGAAATTAATCGTGAATTTTCATGTCCTGTTAAGGTCAGCACCCTTTCTGTCCTTAAAACACAAGTTTAAAATCATCTAAAATTCTAAATGGTAAATTGTGTTCAAGCACAAATATACTTCAGCCTTTGCACTCCCGAACAATTTTTAATATGACCTATCAGTAACTCCATAGCTTTTTACTATGGGCTACCAGCAACTCCCCGAATATAATCGTCCGTATGTCGCGAGCTTTTGTATGTGTTGAATGTTGTGAGCTTATAACTCCAGATTTGGACGAAATTTTTACAGTTTGTATAGGATACCAAAATAGCTGACACGTATTTTTTTGTTTCCCCATACCATGCCCCACCTCCCGTTAGAGAGGTTAGAAACTACGTGATTTTACAATGAAACGTCAAAAATCATATCTCGAGAACGAAGCAACCGATTTTTTCTGATATAAATGCCGACTAATGCTTTATATCTTTTATAAAAAAAATATAGCAGCACTGAACGAAAATAAATATTGTTAATAATAGTACTTCGTGATTTAAGAATTCATAAAAAAAAATAACTTTACATATGGGATGGCCATAGAGCAATACAGTTTTTTAGTTGAATTTGTGGTATTCGATAGAAGCAGATAATTGAAGAAAAATTTTCTTGGGGTTTGTGGGGGCTGTGTCCGGCTTGTACCCCCCGAGGGGTTGTCCGAAATGGAGCGTGTGGGGTATCAAATTAAAGAGGGAAGAGAGTGTGATCGGTTGGAGAGGTTTTTGTTTTCATGCTGTAAACCTCATACGGGACGTTTTTACCGTTAAAAAAAAGGTTTTTTAGGACTTGGGTCCATATACACACCCTTCCTTCATTTTGCATATATCTTGCCCGTTCTATCTTGCGAATGCATTAGCAGTCTGTTGTGAATGTTTTTTGTTTGGGTGGCAAATTTTCGTCGACTTAACGGTTCTTTGCAAATACGAGATTAAAATAAAGCCATTTTTTCACCCCAAACCACTTCGTCTTTTCGTAGAAATCTATCTCCTCCTACGCTTTTTAACCAACAAATTATGATTCTTATGTGATTAGATTCAAAACTTAATTTATTGTTCAATAGGGTACTTTCGATTTTGGATTTCGAAAATGGATGGGGTAATTGCGAAAAAGACCCCTTTTTTACCAAACTTGGTGTTTACATACTTCTTGTTTGCGCGCTTCTTTTCCCCTATCTATTTTGTCGATAGGCGGAAGGTCTTGGAGGGTAGAGGCGGCAACGTTTTAACTTCAAATGCTTATAGTTCATGAAGGAAGTTTTCGTAGCTCGAAGTTTGAGGTCTTAAATGAAAGTTCCCAGCGGAAGCTATCATTGGTATGAATTTCAAGTCAATCTATGGGAGGGGGGGGGGGGGGCGGAATTGCGATTTTTTCCACCATACATATGCAAAATAGGAGAATCCTGAAGCTCCCTACTTTTACATCCTGCGTCGATTATATACTACTTTTTTTCGATCGGGGGGAGTGGAGGAAATAACGGCCATTTTTACTCTGGCCGCTTTAACAAAGGCATTTCACCTCACCGCATAGGCATGTGGGTACTAAAACTGCAATAAAAAAAATACATATTCGAAAATGACTTAGATTTGTCCCCCCTGCCTTCCCGCGCAGTAAACATCTGGAATATTTTTCAGGCCCTTAATAAAGTCTATTCTATTCTATTATAATTTCAGAAACAAATACTAAGATTTCCAAAATTACTTTTGATTATTTTTTTTAGTGAAAATTTCCCTGGAAATTTTCTCTTTATAATTTTTATGTATATTCGAGGCAGACAACAATGCCTCGATCCAATATAAAATCAACGATGCCCTCGACCTGATGAAGGGAAGGCCTCAAGTTCTTCCTGGAAAAATTTACTGGGCTCAAGGTGTGTATGTACTTAGCTTTTGTGTGCGATAAATAGTTTTTTTGAGATAATCGAAAAAGAAAAAAATGCGCTCTTTTGAAGGAGAAAAATGGCCGTCTTTTTGAGTGAAAAAGTTTGCGTTTTTTTTCCCATTCGTGATTGTGAAGAATTGATGCGTCGGGGAAAAAGTTACCATGAAAAAAAATGTTCTCAGCAGTGCAGCAATGCCGTTAAAAGAAAGAACTGATGAAATATATGCGAAATGTAGGAACTGGGGGAAGGGGACCCAGCTGTATGAAAATGGCCTCTTAAGCGGAAAAACGGTCTCGATGAAGTCTTTTTTAATTGGAAAAAAAAAACAAATCCGCTCGATAGTACTCAGTGAGGACATTTCATTTGTATGCGATATGCCCAAATTGGAACCACCCCTCGGGGGTACCTGCACCCTTAAAGTACCCCCTGTAAAAAAAAATCTTCAAACGAATTGTAGCTGGCACGAAGTTGAGATGAACAGTAGAATCGATTTTCTAATCGGACTTATCCCTACCAGGTTTATAATTGACTTAACGATGCAAAAATCTAGTACCTAATTTAGAAAAAAACAGTAACGTACTAATAAACGTGGGTGTGGAGATCGAAGGAGAAGTCAAAACAACGAATTATAGCGTTTTTAGAAAAAGTTTAGAAAGTATACTGCGCTCGCGTTTTCGGAAAATCTAGTACAAATTCTAATATGTTTTTATATGGATTTTGAGTAACCACTCCCGCTATGGTCCGAGGTGAAAATGGCTGAGTCTTTTAAGCGTAAAACTAAACACCCCACCGTTTCCCCTTCCCAACCAAAAAAAATCGAGGAAACGTAGTACCCTAAATGTCTTTCTATTCGATTATCTAAAAACCCCCTTTGAAATCAAGTAAATTAGATGGTTGTCTTCGGAGATTACCCGTGCAAACGTTTTGTACATGCATAGGACGAAAAATTGAGGTTTAGGCTACCTCACTTCCATCCCCTCGCCTACCAGTGATCCCACCCCTAACCAGCTCTCTGCGACCACTTGTAGCCCCGACCGTTGCTTTCATTTAATTCTTTAATAAGCTCTGTGCGCGTTTTCGATAAGGAGTTATAAAGCAAAAGAAAGTTTCCACTTGCCCTGCCGGATGCGAGGCCCCCTCTCCTAAAAACCAACACCATTAAAAGATGTACGACATCGAGATAAACACACCCCACACAAAATGGTAAAAGTATATATATTTAAATTAAAAAAAAAAACAATGTTTTTAGATGTCGGCGCGGCGGCGACAACGGTGTAGTAGCTTGTCTTACTATGTCGCTGTAGCGGCGACAACGGAGCCGTATGTTTTACCTTACATTGTCGTCGCAACAGCACAGTATACATTTCTTGTCTTGTTTAGAGTTTCCTTGTACAAGCCATGGAGCGAACTTTTTCCCACTCCTGATGAAAGTTCATACGATATCTTGGTCTTTTTTTAACTTTCTCAGTACTAACAACGAAAAAGTTTTAATTATTATTTAGAATTAAATTCAGAATAGCAAGCACACCTTTTTGCAACTTTCAGAATTATTTTTAATGATTTTTCCTTGTACGCCTCTTGTATTTTCAACATCAAGTTTCTCGTCTGGTCCACTGTCACATCCTGCCCACCTAGAAATTTCTTTCAATATTTTCACTATGTACTTAAATTTAACAAAACTGTAGATTAGTAAATACTTACTGATCAAGAGAACTTGCCATTATATAAACTTTTTCTTTTGAAAGGAAAATTATTATCAAAACAAACTATCACTCAAACCATTAGCTGAACCCTTAGCGCTTACCCTTTGTATTATGAAATATGAAATGAAAATTGGTTTCAATAATAACGGCAGCAGCCAACACTTATTATACGAGTGCGTTCGTTTCACCCCTAAGTGGCTTATTATAATCATATCAGCTCAGTCATTAGCTTAGCCGCTCATCGAGCTCTATTTACGAATGTGTATGAAGTCGTCGACCGTCGCCAAGGCTAAACAATGCTCACTCAGACCCAATAAGATTTAGACTGCGTTCGGTTCCATTATAATCGTATAATCTGGAAAAGTACTGAAATTCTGTGAAAAGTATTAAGTATTTTTCATCGATCGAAAATTTTTGAAAAAAAGTACAGGCGTATTGCAAACGTGCTTGCCAGAAAAATATAATTTTAAATCGGCAATTGAGTGTTAAAAGAATCGTCAAATGGGAGTAAAAATCGTCATACATATTAAATGAAATGCATCCTTTTTTTTATGTACTTTAGTTAGGGATATTTCTAATAATGGAAGTATTTTTTTATTTTTCCTACTTTGGAACAATTTCAAAAGATGGTCAGCAGTATTTTTGTTAAATCGTTGGTTGAAAACTAATCACTCGTACTTTCGTTTTTGTGCTTCTCAGTATTCTTATGTGCAAACAAGTCAGACTTCCTTGATGAAGCCTTCAATTCCGCATTAAAAATCCTGCAAATAAACCAGCGGCCATTTCTGATTGTAAGTCCTAGGAAAAACACATCGTCGAGTAATTTTTGTGAACCATCGTTTCAAATCAATCCAAATCAATCCAAAATTGAGAAAAACCACCGGCGTTTTCTTGTAGTCTAGATTTATTAGGCCTTTGGTGGTATTATAAAAATATTTCACTAAATTATTATTTCAGTATTCTACCTCTAAATTCTTTTTTTTAGGTTCCGTCTGTTTCTCGGAAGAAATGTCCATATCATTTTCAGAATTCTTCGACGTAGTATTCTTATTTTAAAAACATATTTTGAGAATATGAAAAGTTGTAGAAATTAAGAATTCACCTATTATTTTGAAACATTTTTTTTTTGTATTCCCTTCGGAACATGGTGCTGGTATTGATATTTCTCATTAAATGGTAAAGTAAATCGTAATCATAAATGCTATGCAGATGCAGTTTACAGTTGGCTCGAAATTTTTTTTTATTTGGGCATGTATTTCCAGGTCAAAAATTTTACATTTTGGCATTTACACGTACGGTACCTTCGGGGTCAAACATTTTTTGTTTCGGTATATACCTCAAGGTCAAAAATTTGTTCTGTACAAAAATGACCAAAGTTTAAAATTGTCATAAAATCGCCCATTTTTGGGAAACAAAATCGGCATTAAAATTCTCGATGCAAAAATCGTCCAAATGACGATAAAATCGTCAATCTAGCAACGCTGATTGCAAATATCATCAGTTGTTCACAGCAGTAGGCTATGCATCTCTCACTCAAAAAAGATATGCTGTATATTTTAATAAATGCCTGTTGGTTTAGGACTTGAGGACGTTTGCAAACATTAATTTGAATTGAAATTTTTCATGTTTTCCTTTCTTACTTAATAAATTTTGATTCAAGCTCTAAGTTCTGCGAAAGAACCAAGTTTTCCTCAGAGATGAAGGAAATTAATACAGTAATAATTTTGATCAGGTTGGAAAACGTAGTTTATCATCTAGTGTTTTCTAGATCTCAATTAATTTCTTAAAGTACTCAATCAAACCCTAGATATATCCTACTTCTGGAACCTTAGCACGACAGATAATATAAGATTAAGTTTGGAAATATATTTTAATATTATTCTTTCGACGAAATACATTTTGCATATTATCGTAGAAATAAGAAAGACAAGAAGAATCATGTAGTACATCAAAAGTGAAACGCTTTTGCATTCAACTGAGATTGTGCGATGCCTCCACATAAGTTCCTAATTTTATACTTGAGTGAAAAGATTTTTTTTTATTTTGCATATCTTTGGGCTTTTATTTTTAAACAAGAAGAAGAATCTCTAAACGGGGGCGAGTGCGACTGCGTAGGCCTGCGCCTGCGTATTGCAAGCATGCACACATAATCATCTGGGTAGGTCGACCTACTATCCCAGGTATCAATATGCATGTACATATTTTATAGCTTATATTGGACAAGGAAATTGTAGATGCTTTCCAGATAATTTTTTATGTTGTGTTGTTTGTTGTTTTTGCGTTTTTCATTAGGATCTGCCCCTTTTAGATGAAGGGAAAAAATAGAAAAAGACATTTGAAAATTTTTAATTGTGATCTGTACATCGTTATGTAAATGCGCTTTTATAGCAGTGATCAGAGGTATTATTGTGGCGAATACAAAGAAAAAACAAGTAAAAGAATTGGACTAAGACCAATTGTTATGATACCCTAGATGAATGCCCGTATGAAATTTCGTATTGTCACCGATCTATTATAGGAGTTCGTATTCTGAAGAAGTTTTTACTACAATAAAAATATCTAGGGACTGATCGTTTCCACAGTATACGTAAAAAAACCTAAATTTTTTATGGCAATACCAAGAAGGAGTTGTCCGATTTAGTGCATTTTTGAAATTTTATTTGCTAGTATAATGAAAACACCCTGGACCAGATTTCAGCTTTCTACATCGATGCGTTCTCAGGCAGTGTTCAAATATATAGTGGAAAACGAAAGTTTTGTATGGCAAACCCCACGAAGGAGTTGCCCGATTTGTCTCATTTTCGAACTTAATTTTACTTTTTTTTTAAAGTCAGTGTACAAAAATTTCAGCTCTCTAAGTATACGCGTTCTTGAGTTATCGTGCGCCACAGACGGACGGACGGGACATGCAAAAATCAAAATAACTTTTAATATTATGAGTGGGTGTCTAATCCATTTTTGCCCTACCATGATTATTTCGAGGTGTTATAAACGGAATGACAAACTTAGTATACCCTATACATTTCATCTAGGGTATAAAAAGTGTAGTGTAATGATATAATCTTTTTTAAATCAGTTTTCTAACTATCTGAATTCCAAAGAATTCTTATTTTAAAACTGGGTGTTTACTTTTCAATATATAATTGCTTTCCTTATAATTTAAAATAAAGAAATGTTTGTCTTATATTTGTAGTGAACAGGTAGGTATGTACCAACTTAGAAGTTTTTGGATTTTCGCTTGAAATTTATAATTTTTTCATTTGAATTTCGAACTTTTAAACTTTTAAAATATGGCAACGAGAAAACTTTGGGGTGTAAAGTGTGTAGTCGAATCGTCCACCGCACGAAAACGGGATAATGTGAATTTGAAATATTTTAAGTTTCCTTCCAAAAATACTAGCGAATTCGATAAATGGGTTAGAAGTATGCAATCTTACCAATAATTTACCTAGTACTAAAAATGTGTATGTCTGTTCACGCCATTTTGCAGCTAACGAAATTGGGATGAAACGATTAAAAAAAAAGTATTGTTCCCTCACTAAATATTGACTATGATCCGCATTTATTAGATTTTCCGGAAGGCCATATACCTGTTCAGTTTGAGGGAAAAACTTATGAACAGCGTTCTATAAGACCTTCCTTTTATGGAGCCTTTGAATCTTTTTAAATCCAGATGAAGAGATACCAGAGGCAAAATGTAGTTTTGTTTAAAGTCAGAGAAGTCTGCTAGTTTCTATGGGTCTAAATATGCTGCTCTTGCAACTAAATACAAGAAGCTAAAGAAAAGCAAAAAGATAAGTTCGCTAAAAAATAGAATAAGTAAGTTTAGATCAAAAACCCTATTAATAAGAAATAAAATCACGCGCCAAAATAAACAAACATATTTAACAATGATTATTGATTCTCTGCAAAATATTAGTTCACATGCTACAACATTTTCAAAAATGAATTTATCGAATGGAAAGGCAGTTCAATATAATCAAAAACAAAAGAATTTGTCGTTAAATATTCATTACAAATCTCCATCAAATGTTTTGAATTTAAAACTTCCGGCAGTTTGTTCGATAAATCGTTGGCAACCAATTAAAAATACTAGACCTGGCTTTAATGTAGCAATTACAGAAAATTTGAAAAAGCTATTATGTGACTGGACCACACCAATGAAAGAGGCATCTCTAATATTCGATGAAATGGCTATAAAGCGAGAATTAGTGTACGACATAAAATTTGATGAAATTGTTGGATATGTTGATGTTGATAATTACAAAAACGACAAGCTTGCAAAATATATATCTGTTTTCATGGTCCGCGGAATATATTCGAACTATAAATATGTTATAAGCTATTTTGCTATTGAATGTCCAATATCTGGGGAAACTCTAAAGAACAAACTCATTGACAATATAAATTACTGTCAAAGAATTGGAATACGTATAAGAAATATTACATGCGACCAGGGTTCAAATAACATAAACCGTTTCAACCGATTAAATGTAACACCTAATAACCCTTCTTTTTCCATAGTAATAGAAAATTTTTTGTGAATTTCGGCTTCCCACATTTAGTAAAATCTATTAGAAATACTCTATAAAAAAAGAACATAACATGCACTGTGTGCGTGCAAGAGTTATACAATGTAGAAAAAAATAATTCAACAGGGATGTGTTGTAAAATTACGTCCAAACATGATATGCCAAACAGCTGGTAAAAGATGAAAGTTTCGTATGCAACACAAGTTTTTAGTCACACATGCAGTGCCGCAATAAAAACAGCGAATGAGTTAAAAGCTTTTAGCCCCGAGACTGCTCCATTTGCAGAATCTACTGCAATATTTTTCAAGAAAGTCAACAACTTGCTTGATTGTTTTAATAGCAAGGCTCCTTTTAATCGGAATATGTACAATTGCGGGCTAAGATAAGGCAATGAAGTTAGAAAATACTTAGACGAAATGATACAATATTTCGAAAATATAAAATTTAAGGGTGACAGACAAACTTTTTTTTTTTTTTTATATTATTAAGCCAAGCTCAGGGGATACCCTATGATGCAAAGCACAGCATGGCAGGAAGGAGATAGGGAAAGGATTAGGGGATATGAGGAGAGTGGCGGAGGTGCCGATGTATGTCGCCCTTAAACTTCCGCAGATTGTATGCCGGAGGAAAAACAGAAGATGGTAAGCTGTTCCACATTCGCACTGTTCGGGATAAAAAAGCATCACGGAATTTTACTGTATGGCCGAAAGTAATTTGAAGGGCTAAGGGATGTGCGCGGTTTGCAGCGCGAGTATTGCGTGGAGGAATCATTCTACAAGGGATTAGACTAGATATTTCATCAGAACATTGACCATGCATATAGCGATAAAGGAGCGACAGGCATCCAACATTGCGGCGGTGCTCGAGTGAGTCGATATGACAAGTTATTGTCAAATCGCCAATGAGCTTGAAGGCTCTCTTTTGGACAATATCCAATGAAGCTAAGGCTGTGCGACCAGCCCCGGCCCATATATGGGAGTTGTATTCCATTCCAGGTCTAATCTAGGACTTGTAGAGGAGCGCTAGATTTGACGGGCTGAAATATTTCTTACACCTTTTCAGAAATCCAAGACATTTCGATGCTTCTCTGGCAACAGAGAAGATGTGATCTGTCCAGTTTAACTTACTGGAAATATTAATGCCAAGAAAGCTTAGTGACGGTGAATCAGAAATTAATGCTCCATCAAAAGAAACGGGTGTGGTTAAGTTATGATCTTGTTTTAACGAGCTAAGACAGCTCTGCGTCTTAGATGCATTCAATTCGACGCGATTTGCTTTGCCCCAAGCGAGGATACTGTTAAGATCGTTATTCAATGTTTAACACATGCGGCATTACCCCTGGATTCCGCAGGAGTGTCAAAGGAGTAAGCGAAATCAAGAGTACTGTCATCTGCGAAACTATGGATGGGATTGAAAGTAAGGGAAACCAGATCATTAATGAAAATTAAAAAGAGAGTTGGAGAGATAACAGAGCCTTGGAGGCACACCGGCATTTATGGGATGCGGTTCAGATGTAACGCCATCTAATACAACACGTATTTGGCGACTAGATAGGAAACTTTCAATCCATAATAGAAGAGGAGGGGAGAGACTAAGTGCTTTAAGTTTGGCTAAAAAGGCTGGATGCCAGACTCTATCAAAGGCTTTTGAAATATCTAGGGCAACGATTTTAGACTCACCAATATTATGAAGACTACGGTTCCAACGTTCCGTAAGAAAGGTCCGCAAGTCTCCAGATGAGCGTCCAGCTCGGAAGCCATATTGGCGATCGTTGATGAGATGATTCGTTTCTAGATATTTCATTAATTTTGAGTTAATGATAGATTCAAAAACCTTTGAAAGAATCGAAGAAGAAGAGAAGAATCTCCTTTCTTGGGAATAGGCTGAACGTGAGCCAGCTTCCAAGCAGTTGGAAATTTTCCTGTCGAATAAGACAAGTAGAATAGTTTGCGCAGAGGTTTAGCCAAGGATGAGGCACAGCTTTTAATTAACAGGGGCAAAAAACCATCAGGACCTGCGGCTTTGGAGACGTTGATCCCCTTAAGGACCCTGAACACATCCCTTGTACGAACGTGTATTGGCTCTTGTACACATTGACACGGTGGATGCAAAACAGGTGCTTGTGAAGTAGGTGGAAGACAAGAATTTGAAGCGAATCTAGCAGCTAAAATATTAGCTTAATCCAGGGAATCAACAATCACTTCACCATTATAAATTAGTGAAGGTATAGAGGAACTGGTGAAGTTGTTCCTGATGGTTTTGACCAGGGACCAGAAGCCTTTGCTACCTTTGCGGCTCGCCAGGATTCTTTGTCTAATATTCTGGTCAAAAAGAAATTTTTCTCTCTGGATAATGGACTTGCAGGTGTTCCGTGCAGTCTTGTAGACTTGTTTCATTTCCGGACATGGATTCAATTGATAGGCGCGAAAACCAGACTCTTTCGCTTTTATAGCTTGGTTGCACTTATCGTTAAACCAGGAGCGATCATGCTGTTGTTGAGATCTGCTGTAAGAATACGGAATGTATTCACGCATGCCAAGATTTAGTATGTTACTAAATTCTAATGTGCATTCATCTACATCCCTCGAAGCAAAACAGACCGACCAATCAATTTCTCTAAGATACTTATTGAGACTTTCCCAATCAGCATTCTTATAGTTCCAAAGAAGGCTACTTGTAGGTGGAGAAGTAGAACGGCACAGGTTTGAGGTGGTAAATTGAGCCGTGATTAAGCATTTATCATCAGCTGTATCGGGAATTCGCGTTGGTGCATCCACTAGCTGTTGTAAATTAAATGATTCACAGAAGAGTTCACCGAAACGGCCCGCAGGACTTGTGGTAGAAGAATGTGTGTATTGGATTAAAGGTATAATTTAAAGTATAAGGTCCACATTATTATTCTGCGAAGATATATTTGCAGAGTATCCTAATCATCCATTTCTTTTGACATACAAATTAAATCAAGACCCAATTGAAAACTTTTTCTCTTTAGTTCGAAGTAGAAGTGGATTTAATAGGAATCCATCTTTGTATAGTGTTAATCACATTTTTGCCAAAATAATATCATATAAGTTGTTATCTCCGTCTAGTGATACAAACTGTCCACAGGATAGTGAAGACTTTTTAATAGATAATAAAATGCTTACTAGTTCCATGGTAGATGATATCAATGCCAAAATCACTGATGGATAACTCAAGAACGCGTTCACTGCTGAAATTTTGCAAGTGGTAAGTAGAATAAGTAAAAGTAAATATAATTTCAAAATGGACTAAATCGAGCAACACCTTCCGGGAAACTTCTTCAAAATATAATATCCCATGAAATTGGTTATAACCGGCGAACGGTATTTAAAATATATGCGAAAAACCACTTCAAAAAACAAACTTGCACAGATGGACGATGTGAAATTACATACACCATTCATCAAGGGTATCACAAGAATTGGTCTTACACCAATTCCAGCTTTTTTACTTGTTCCCTTTTTTCATTTTTTTATTCTTTCCGAAATTATATCATCAACAGCTCTTTCATTCTAATTGCTTCATATTCTAACTCTACTTTAAATGTGGACAGACAAAAGGGTGCACACTCTTATCCTTGCTTTGTTGCTAAGCTTAAGTAAACACAATGTGTCACCCTAAGAATTTTCCGATTATACTAATACCGACTGTCCTAATCTTGTTGAATTAGTTTCCTTGAAACATGCAAAATATTTATGCGAAATTGAAATGGAAATACTACCAGACATCGCTCAACCTGGAAATCCGGTTGTTGGTAAATTTAAATCTAACTCTCTAATGTATCTATGTAGTTCAATAGTTAATAAAATGGTAATAATTGACAAACTGTGAACATACAAAAACTATATGGTACATTACAATCAGAATTCTCGGAAGAGTTTTATTTGATGACTAGCTTCACTAAAATAAAATTTGCCCAAGCAATAATGTACCACAGTGCACAATGCGCATACATTTCGTTCGCCCCTGCCGCTCCTCACCATTAACATTTCATAAGTTGCAAAAAAATTGTATGCAAAATCCAACAGGCAGATCTAAAATCTCGCCATGCCTATACAATCCTACTGCTCTGCAGTTGCACATAGCGAAATGCTTTCGAGTACAACGCACACGAATATCACAGCATCATAATAGCTGGATAAATGTATGTGTAATGAAAGAAAAAGGAACGATTTCTCCAAATTAATCATTAAATCATAAATGCCCACAAGTATGCAAAATAAAAAAACTTTTCACTCAAGTATAAAATTACGAACTTATGTGGAGGCATCGCACAATCTCTGTTGAATGCAAAAGCGTTTCACTTCTGATGTACTACATGATTCTTCTTGTCTTTCTTATTTCTACGATATTATACTAAGTTCCATTTCCAGTTAACCCTGTCTTAAACTAATATCAAATGTTTCCATTAAATCACTCTGTGCTCATGCATAGGTTTGTATTAAGTACCCATTTTAATTTTTAATTGCAAGGAGAAATTATTTTTGGTAAAAAAATTGCCACCTTTAAACACATCTGGAAAAAATTGATCCTTAATTTAACAGCTTTATACCTACAGGGAAATTATACCGCCAGTTAAAAACTTTTTTTTTTTAGAAAATGTCTCATAAATATATACTGCTCTGCTATTATTGTACTCAACCGAATTACAAAAATCCAATTAACTGTGTATACATCAATAAATATCCGGCAGAGCTCACAAAATTGGGAGTAAGTAGATAAAGTTCGCAAATATTCTCACGGAAAGGAGCAAACTGAGACAATAAAAATTTTTCCTGAAACACGGTCGGTTGTTTGTAATAAATTAGTGAGAAATGTAAGTGCTGCCCTGCTTCCTACTGCGTTACTACGGTGAAAGTTATAGAAAGTTTTTAGAATAATACCAAAAGTTATTAAAGTGTTTTATACTCGGGACTTAATAAAATTATTCATCCGATCCGGTTTGTATGATGGGTAGGAAAAGGAGGAAGTAAAAATATCCCAAAGTCTCAAAAATAGATACATGCACGCAATGCTCAAAATAATATTTTGTAACTATCTAGACGTGTAATAAAGTAAAAGTTTCTTTTATGCAAGATACTTGGTTAACCTGAATTTGGTCTGGAAGTGTGATACAATTTCTAGCCAATATTAGAGGTTACAGGAAGGGCTATAAGGGTATTCAATTGGGCATAGTGGGGACTGTTATTAATTGGTAATGCAGTCAAGACCGTATATATGGGGTGGGTTTTGGTGGGTTTCAAACCCAGCCATCGTTGTAGCCTATATTTTTGTTTAGCTGATAAGCCTAATTTTTACCCAAAATTCTTTATATGCAGCGGCTCCTAGCAATTGGCTTTATCAGCAACTTTAGGAAAAACGTATGCAAAATATAGGAAGAAAATAAGCAGTCCACTATGTGTGTATATACATTAGTAGATGGTGGCTTACTTTGATACACCGTAGCTTAATCGTAGCGGTATTTTGAATTTTGTTCACAT
Source organism: Dioctria linearis (assembly GCA_963930735.1). NCBI lineage: Eukaryota > Metazoa > Arthropoda > Insecta > Diptera > Asilidae > Dioctria > Dioctria linearis. Next base: position 19,138 of record CAWVNZ010002899.1, read on the forward strand.
TTTAAAGAGAATATTAAATCTAACCTTCCGGTGATACATAAGAGGCCTTTAAGGAATCTCTGAACGTTTTAACTTTACCAAGTGAGAGATTCTAGCAGAATTAGTATTCTATATATGTTTTTTTTAGACAAACTTTAATTTAAGAGGTTAAGAGGCTTTGGAGAATCTTAACACTCCCTTTTCAGTCAACCCAGCGCTGTTAAAGGCAATTCTGTTTGCAAGAAAGAAGCAGACATTTTTGGCGAAGCGATGAAGGCAAGAGGGCCCACCAACACGTATCCAGCACGAAGCACGTGCATTTTGCTACACTTGTGCCCAGAAATGTCATCACAATAACTTTGCTACGCTGTAGTTCCTTATATGGGTGCGTATTTAGTCAGGTTACAATTATTTATTAGTGTATGATAAATTCACAGCACTTAGTGATAATTGAATTATTATTTTATCACCTAAATCGCAGGTAAAAAAGTGACGATACCATTCTCGATTAATGTAGATTATCGTAAGGCCATGTCATTTCAATCACTTTAAAGGCAAACAATTTTGGCATTCTGAACTTTATGAATACAGCCTCAGAAATAGCAAACCGATCCAAGTCGTTCTTATATTCCTCATAACTATTCTCTGTATTCTCTATATCTCACAAACTTGTACATTATTTGAAACAAAAAAATTTCTACGACTATAACCTCATTCATTACTGAGAGTAGAGATAAGAGACTTAAGCGTTCCTCGGTGTAGAGCTCTTATGTTAAGAAATATTTGACAGCTATTTTTGGTTTTTAGAAAAGAAAATCTCTTTAAAAAAGTCTCCAGGAAAGGTAACAGATCAGCTGACCTCTGGCATTTCATAAGCCTTCACGCAGAATACCAACTTCTGCTAACTGCATTTGACAGTCCAGTTAAGGGGATAATAGAAGAGCTCTTATCACTTAAGTAGATTCAGGGGGTACTTATGTAAGTCTAGTTTGTTTTTTGTCGTTCAAACAACAACTTTTATTGTAACTAATTATAATATGGTAAGTAATATTTTCCATGAGCGCCCCATGGTTTTATTGAAATAGATTAAAAAATTATTTTTGATAATTACATGATACATAATTTAGATAATTACATAATTATATCTACAATTCCCTAAAAATAAAATGTTTTTTTTTTTTAATTTGCTTTCTCCTAACCGTTCATCGAAATGTTAAAATTGAAATGAATGAAGTACTTTCCCACTCTACGGTAAGAAGGAAAAGATAAAATGTAATTCTGTAATTATTTCTTTTTTTAATAAAAAGTGGACCTTTATAATTTGTATTTTTTAATGTAAGTCCGGGTTAAACAAAATGATTTCATACATAACTTTTAAATTTCTGCAGAGACAAGGGGCATTAATTGATAATTGTATATAGTACTATAGATAAATAGAATTTTTCGATTCAATTTTAATATCATCATAAATTATATGCTTAATAATTGAATTATATTAAATTTACATACTGAGTTCACATTAATGCTCAGATATTCGTTCGTCTCTAGAGCGTATTAGTCTACTAGGCTAAACCCCTCCCATCCGTGATTTATATATACGGCCTTGATATGCAGTCATGACTATAATTTTTTCTTTTAAAGAATCCACTACAATGGAAGATTCCGAAGTAATAATAAATAAAATAATTAAATTTTTTTAATTTTTTTGTTATTAGTTCTTCTTAGCCTAGGAGGTCTCTTAAGTCCTTGTTAAAAAAATTTGCCCAAAATCAAAGCAGGATACGAAATTTACATTTTTCAAAATTTATCTACAATTTCCCTATAACAGTATAGTACAAAATTCCAGCTCACTTTGCAAGCGCGTTCACAAGCACTATCCAAATTATGTAAAACTAAATTTTTGAACAGGAGCTCTGCAAACAGATTAGAAGATTTCGCCCATTTGCTAACTTTAAAAAAGCCGCTTATAAAGAAAAAGCTATACGTCGGCGCCTTCCCAAGTGATCCTTTACATAGACAAAGAGAGACACAGATAGACAGATAATTGCTTTTGAAAATATATACATATTTGCGTTTAATCCGGTTTTTCATAACATCAGCTGACTGTTTGTAAGCATGGAGATAGAACAAATAGGTTTAAGCAAAATGTTTAGCTTTAAAGAAAATATACGTTAGTAATACTTTTAAGGCAATCGGATGTACGTTATGTAGACCTACATAATAAGACCCATTACTTACAACCGCGCGCCGTCCGTCAATATAAGTTTTTCTTACAGTCCCGCCAGTTCGGATATATAAGGGCAATTAATAATTATTAGTGTTACCCGTGCATACCATACCATTGTTAAAGTTTTCAATTATCAAATATATAGTAAGTTGTTATTGAATCTTTTTATTAACCGCAACCTGCTAAAATACCAACAATATACTACTCTTTGCAGACTAGTTAACGCAGATCTTTCTTTCACTTGGTCTCGAAAAACTCCACATTCCAAACCCGCAGAAGATTGAATCCCCTTCCAGTAGTACATTGCAAAACATGCATACATAATTTCTTTGCAAGCAGCAATCATCGTGGGAAGTTCCCGGTAATAATTTCCGATCAGAAAAAATGGTACCTAATTTTTGCTTACATGGAAAAATTGGTAATAATGCGTCGATATGCAACCAGTTTTTTAATAGATTATCGTTTTCAATAGGATTTAGCTAGTCAGAATTACAGTGCAGATACTTAATTTTCGTAGCATTATGTCTTAATGTGGGCAATTACTAACAGTCCGCCTGAAGAATGTGAGTAGAAGAATATCTAAAATTTGTCTTCATGATAAGTTAGGACTTCATTTCAACGACGTATATCAGAGCGTTATGTGTAGAATAGCTATAGGACATCTTATTTTAGTTATACTTTCACATAGATCTTCTCTCGTCATAGAACCTTTGATGATTAGCTTGACAATTGTCAGTATTACAGTTGTCAAGCTAATCATGCCAGTTCTTTTTGACATAAATCGTCAGTTTGAATTTGACAAAATTACACTCGAATAGTGAATGAAGATTTCGGAAATATAATCATTGTTGAGTTCACCTAATTTATAGTGCTCTTCGTGAAATTTATGGTGCGTTTGATCAATCTAATAAACGTGCTATACATACATCATGTTTTGATCGATTTCATACAATTTATTCACTCTATGATCAAAGCCTAGCAAAAAGACAAGGAAATGTTCGTACACCAGGAACCATAGCTGCTGTAAACGAAAGTGTAACCAATGATCTAGAAATATCCATTCATCGTCATTCTCAATAACTTGGGCTTTGTCCAAACGTCGGCATCTTGGTTTACGCCCGTACAAGATAAGACTAATTCAAGAACTGAAGCCTAAAGATCGTGATACATTAAAAGCAACAAGGGGCGACAGAAGCACTTCATTTTCGCAGAGCGAGGTACTGCTTTTATCTGTTGCTAGGAAATAATAAAACTACAGTTGGCGGTCGCCGATGATGGAAATTTACTTAAAAATCATTGTTGAGCTCACCTAACTTATAGTGCTCTTCGTGAATTTTATGGTCCGTTTTAAGGTAAGTTTGTCGTCAATAACGTATTGTCATCGCCTATTTTTGAGTGCATCATTGCCGTAGGGCAAATGAAATTTTTATGATAAGTTATTGTTTTTAAAAGATTGCAGTGAGAATAGAAAGTATTTTATCTACTGATTAATTTGTTGTAATATTTCAATCTATGATGAAATCATGAACAAAGAAAATCTGCTTTCGTCGGGTATTTTTGAAGATCTTCCTGAATATATCGAGGCTGTGCATCCCGATTCTGATGACTATGAAATGCCCGGAGAATCTCAAAGTATTTGTGTTGAGTTGTATCCGAAGCCAGGAGTAGGAAGATGACGTGTCAAAAGGAAAACTAATCAGGAAGTCTTATTAAAAAAATACATATAATGAAAATGTTCGCTGATAAAAGCTGCCAAGGATGGATTCAACAAAATTACTCCACTAAGTGCATTTTTAAATCGATTTTTTTTGCAAATGGTAGAGGCAAGATTATTGAAACAAAAATTACCAAAATTCCAAATTGCATTAATTGCAGTTGAATCGGTTGTTGAATATGGCCCTATATAAGATTGAAGTGTATTTACTAAGGCCTTGAATTCATTGTGATATTGATAAAAATAACAAGTAAAAAAGCTAGAATTGGTCTAAGACCAATTCTTATGATACCCTAGATGCATGCCCTTATGAAAGTTCGTATTGTCACCCTTCTGTGCAAGTCTGATACTCGAAGTGGTTTTTCGCATATATTTCTAGAACGGTTTGTTGGAAAGAAAAAATGATTATAACCAATATTATAGAATTTCATACTCTGAAGAACTTTTCAGTACATTAAAACCGTATAGAACTTATTGTTTTCACAGAATACGTAAAAATCCTAAATTTTTATATGGACAGACCAAAAAGGGGTTGCTCGAAATAGTCCATTATTAAAATTATATTTACTATTTTCATGAAGGAGTTACCCGATTTGTCCCATTTTTGAAATTAATGTTACTCTTTTTAAAAAAAAAACTGTATGCAAAATTTCAGCTCTCTAGGTATACGCGTTCTCGACTTATCGTCAGTACGGGCAGAGGGACATGCAAAAATCAAAATAAAATATTGCAAATAAAAACTTTAAATGGATCAAATCGGGAAACCCTTTCATTGGGTAAGTAAGCAGTACACATTTGAGTACTAGAAAAATCAACCCTGATGTGAAAAAATTGCAACGAAGGGAAGACAATGCCAAATTTTTTCCCAAAAAAGGTATCTGAAAAAAACGTAATTCAAAAGGATGTTAAATAAGAGAAAAAGTTATAAGTCATTTAGAAGCAATAACAGTATACCCTAGATTAAAATAAATGTTTGATAAAGTAAAAACTAAAAGTTTTGTATGGCAATACCAAGAAAGGGTTCCCCGATTTAGTTAATTTGTGAAATTTTTTTTACTATTTTTATGAAAACATTGTATACAAAAATTTAGTTCCCTTTGTCGGTCGTCGTGTTCTCGGACAGTGTACAAATATATAGTTGAAAACCATAATTTTTGTATTAAAGCTAAATTTTTATATACAGCGTTTTCATAAAATTAGTAAAAAACACTTCAAAAATTAGTTTTTACTTTATTAAACTTTTATTTTAATCTAGGGTATACTGTTATTGGTTCTAGACCAATTATAACTTTATCTCTTATTTAGCATCTTTTTAAATTAAGTTTTTTCTTTGGAAACAAATTTTGTGTTCAATTCGTTTCAATTTTTCACACCTGGGTTAAAGTTTCTAGTACTAAAATGTATACTGCTTACTATATTGTGGAATTATATTCTCGTAGTTGCCGGAGCCAGGATCATTCTAACAGATATATGTTTTCCACCTTTTTTTCAGTTTTTATGTTAGATGTGGCTTCGCTATTTCATTTGGATAAAATTTTCTGAAATTTTTCTGTTACACCAGGCTTCTTCTATGGGCTCGCACGCCAGATCTGAGCTACTTATAGTACAAAAGTCGCTATCTTCCTTAGAGAATTAACGTAAAAATAATTTTCACATCTCTATGTAACAAATGTGAACATTTTTTGGTAAGAAAGAATCAGTAGCTGACAAGTTCTATATTTTGCAATTTTGCGAAATGTTTAGTTATATTATCAGCTGTCGATAATGTGAACATCTCTTCTTCACTTACATATATTCGAGCAATTTTTTACATTTAAATCGAAAACTATGGACAAAATACAAAATCGAACATTATTCCTCTGTTATTTGGCTTAAGTAGAGGTGCTCACCAAACTGTAACTTATCAATTTAATATTGAATTATTCCCAGCGGAAAAAGGAAGCCCTCAAAGCCGATTGCATGAGTTTTTTTTCCAGAAGGTCTCCGTGCATCCCAACCGTATCCTTGTTCATAAATTTTTCATGCGATCGTATCCACAGAGGGGGCGCCCACTTAAAGATTTTACGGAAGCAACCTCCGAGCGCTTATAGTGAATGCGGAGGAAATCAAGAAAAAAACTTGATTTATTAAGATTTAGGTATTCTTGTGTTCTGGTTTTTGAATGCGCTTCTTTTGATTGTAAAACTGTGTTAATTGCAAGGCAATGTTGCTAAAACAACAAGCCTAAAATAAGTAAAGACATTTTCTACCGTAGAGATTCCTTTGGGTATGTTAAGAGAGCAATTCGAAAAATATATTTCTTGCCTATGGTGTGTACACGCAAGCGCTTGTCATATTTTCCGCTGGACTGTTACTAGACCTGAGTAAATAAAATTCACTCACTGAATATCTTTCACATGCTTCGAATGAAATTCCAAATGAGAATGATTAAAGTTAATCGTTGAAGTATTTAAACGTACGAGTACACTGCCCTAGGCGCTACGAAAACATTAACAGTGCTAGAAACATTAATTAGTCACTAGTATTCCAATGTTAAATTTCTTATATTTGCTCGCAATTATCGTTCGGACCATGCAAAGAAATTGCTGATTCAACTTTCTTTGCGTGTGAAAATATAACCTGGTCACGTTCGTTTAGAATGTAATCATTTTATTGGATTTTGAATTATCAACTTCGAAATTGAAGTTTGAAATTCTTATGAATTGTGCACTTTTATTTAATTTCTTATTATTTTGGGCGATTTAATTTCTTCCTATTTTAGGTACCTTTAGGTGCTGTGTACAGTGGAATTATTATACACAACACCTCTTTCTTCAGTCAGTACGTGAGATTTTTCATGGCGCCTATCTTGAATTGGTCTTTTTTGCTTTACTAGAGTGGAACTCAAATACTTCGTGTTCTTTTCACACACCACCATTCCTCCGCAAAACTCAAACCAAGTAAAAAGAAGATCGTTTAAAAGCAGACATGGCAGAGAAAACTCTAAGTAAAACCTTTCATTATAAATTTAATTGCAATCCAAGGATTGCTCAGCTGTGCTTAAAAGTCGAAGCACCTTGCTTAGAGAGATTTGCTTCTCACTGTATTTAGTGTCTTTGAGGTTAATATAAAAAGGAGGCTCCGTTACATGAAAAGAACTTTCAGAAAACCATTAAAGCCACGTACATATCTATCTACCTTAGCACGTAGACATTTTCTGTAAAATTGCGGTGATAAATATTTTGCATGAGTTAACTTGAAATGTAATTGGTTCTTTCTATGAAGGGGTTCATCGCGAAGAAAGTTAAGGTAATTGGAACAAAAGACGATGAGTGTAAATTCAATGATTCAAATAAAATTAATTCACAATTTTCACCAAATAAAATTTAACTCATAGAATTGATTCAATACTATGAGAAGAATTAATGAAACCAACGTCAAAACACACAAAGCGCCGCGCTGCGAACATAATAAAGGCAAGGTCGAAGTAGAGGGCACTAAAAAACAACATTTCTTATCGCGCAATTTAAAGATGAATTTTTGTGTAATAAAAACTAGGGTCGCTACCATTTGTATGTAAATTTTATAGTTAGGATAAGACCATTGTGTACGGACTATTTGTTAAAATCAAGCCACGTTCTTCTGGAATAAAATTAGAATGATTGTGCCGCAATGAAGCTAATGATTTTAAAGAAATGTTAGCACCGTTCAAATGGCGTCATTCGTATTTATGATAAGCATGACCAGAAATATCTGAAGTTCCCCTTTTCTGAGCACAAAATGAATTTTAGTGTAATGTTGCTGGAAGTCGCAGAAAGAAACTTTACAAAACACAACATTAGATGGAATAAAAATAATAATAAACACAAAAATTTATTTTTATTTTTGAGCGATTAATTATAATGACGCTTATATCTAACCGTAATCAACTTAATTTATATTTTTTGTTTGTTTTTTTTTTAAACATGAAGAATAATAAGATAGTTTTAATGAGACAGGACCGACTCAGTTTGATTTATGTAAACCGCATGGAAATTATTGTATTGTCTATTCTTTGATTTAAAAAAACGCAGAGTAGAGTCACACTTGCTAGCGATTACATTAATGTGATCCTTGAATGAAAGGTGAATATTAAGGAAGACTTCCAAATTCTTTAGATTGTTATGGTCACAGGCCTACATGATGCTACACCGTGTCTAGCACTGACCTCTAGCGATAAACTACGCCTAGTCCATGCCGGGACATAGGAACAGAGACAATCGACGACAGAAAAAGAAGAAGACACATAGTTGACGTCGTGCTTTTAACTTGCGTTCCTCATAAAATTCAGTTCATTTCAACTTGAGATTGTTTGCCGGGCTTAGAACCCATTCAATTTCTTTAGTAAGTTATGTTTTGAATTTAGTTCGTATTTTCATCTGAAGGAATTGAAGGTATCAATTGGGCGATACCCAACATTATGTAAATTGTGCATTCCAGTTATGTATTTTGTCTCATATCAGGCGGCCTAATAAATATCGCCTGCTGCTTTTGTTTATGCTGCGGACTATTCATCATTATCATCACCTCCTGTATTAACCGTAAAAGGCTGAATCATCATCATACCAAGGTCGTATATTAAAGACCCTACTTCATGGTGGCTCCAGTTGCTGAAGCCGTAGTCACACATCTGAAGCTGACTTATTACCTCAGACCGAACAGTTTTAGATTTTGAATTGAAAAAGGGCCAATCGAAACATCGGCCCATCAGCAGGCCATCGAATGCTAATTGTTCTGTAAACTAATAAGCGTATATTGGGGCGACTTGCAGTTATTTAGATCTGCAAAAACTAAAAGTTCATTTTTTAGAAAACAAGTGTTTACTTAGAAGGAATCAATTGTTAAATCGACCTATACATAAAACTAAGTAGTGCTAATATATTCGCAGTTATCAGTAGTACATATACTTAAGTAAGGTTAGTTAATTACCACGTACCTAATTAGTACGTGCGGGTTTATACATTCCATAGTATTACCTATTAGCATTCATATAGTAATCGATATTTAAAAGTATTGGAATCCTTCAGCAAATACGTTCACATCTAGCTATTAGCATACACAGTCATACCCGCGCATTTTAAGTACTATTCTCTAGCTATTCGCATTCAGATGGCATTTTATATGCAAACGTATGGTAGCCCATAGTTGACATAGTTGACTACATATTCCCATGTAACTATAAACATCTTTGGCAATTCGATTTTAACTTATAAATTTTTTCCCATCAGCATTCATACCTATTCTAATTTGAATTTAAGAATATTATAAGCCTTTAGCATTTATTTACGTGACTACATATTCGAATTTAAATTTAAACATATCATTGTTTATGTGCATACTTCTGTCTTAGAATTTTGAATGGGCGTGCAATTTTGTAAACTGTAAAAGAGACCAATACATTAGGCAGGCAAGTCATTAAGACTGGAAGAACCAATGCGGCAAATTTTTTCAAACAATCCTTTCAGCAAACATTCCGCCTACAGGGAGCATCTTCGTGGGACCGTGCATCGTCAAATATGTCACTGTTGAGTATATTTGAATTAATTACATTATACTGTTGCCTCATTATTACTATTGTTATATTATCACAAATACAAGTATATTTTTCTAACATTTTTGGTCTGGTGCAATCACCCGTGATATTGGGATGAAGAGGCTCAATTAAAAGAGTACTTATCAGGTATCCTATAGTACTTGCCACATTAATGGCCCTATTAAATATTTAAACTATTTCTCAAAATGATGTAGAGAAGCCTTAGAGGCTTTCTAATTATAATCGAACTATGGTTAGATAAGCTCAGGCTCCTATCTGTTCACTTACTAAATAAATGGATTTCTTAAAACGAAATGAAACGTAAAGGTGTTCGTTCCGCCTTCACCCGCCCGAAGCCCTCTCATAGTGCCTTTGACCCTGTTGGCTTTTGCACTAATTTCAGGTCATATAGGGATGCTGATGTACGTTACCCCCAGTGTCATTGGGTGGATGGATCACGGCAAGGAAGGCAGGACATCTGCGCCTTCATCACAGGTAAAGGTGAGTGATGTAAAGGTCCCTTGTGAACCGGATAGTGTGCTCCGTTTTCTTTTTTTGTTAAGGCATGCAATTTGTTTTTTGGCATGTGGACTATGACAGCGTCAGTATTTTGTATACCCACCCCACTTCTCCCCGCACGCGCTTAGGCTTTATTACATCAAAAACGGCTGTGGCAAGGCACTTACTAATAATAAGAGAAAGACAGCAATTTACACATCTATTCAGTGCAGTCAACGACGAGTCGCTGATGAGCCGCAGTATTCAGCCACAGACGAGAGTGATATCTGCAAATATCTCACAAAGGATCAACAGTTCCTAAAAATACCAATACTAATCTAAGGACAGCTGTTCTATGATTCAAAGTTCGCAGCACGCCATACACATATTGTAGTTTTCATGATTATCTGAAATGTAAACAAACCTTAAAGTTAGATCGCATCAAATTGGAAAAAGAAATAGTCAACAAATCGTGCATGGTTATATCATTATAATCAAATTAGCCACAAAGCTTTGTAATATTTTGTGAATTTATAATAATAATAATAATTAGATATTACTGCAAACTTTGAAAACAATTCACATCTTGACATTTGTCTTGCAGATATTCGTAGAATAGGAACACTTAAATTCCATTATTCGAGTATTACTCTAGTACTACAGAGTTTTAGTTCGTGCAGTACAATACGTAATAAAGATAGGAAATGATGTTGTTTGTTCGTTAAGAGCAAACTTTTGATTTTTACATTCTTTGTCTTTCTTGCCAAATGCTGAACAGCTGAAAGTCGTTGAAGTTTTGCGTTGCTAGCTAGAAAAGTTCTTAAGATCGATAAGTTGGAAGAAAAGGAAAACAAAATTTTAAGAAGATAAAATGAAATAAAAGTAAAATAAAAATTTGAATTGTTTTCTAGTTGTTGCATCCTGAGAAAACGAATAGAAGAGATATTTAAACTTGAATGAAGATTATCGTGAAATCAAACACCATTTATGTATCAAAGGTGTCAAAATCTGAATTTAAATTTTCACGCTACCTTTCATTAGAAGCAAGAGAGAAAGTTATTATTGGTCTGAGACCAATAAAATTATACTTTAGATGAAAATAAATAATAAATAATGTGAAAACTGAAAATTTGGTATAGCATCAACAAGAATTTCTCTCCCACCCCGATTTAGTTCATTTAAATTTACAATTTTAATGAATACGCTGTGTACCAAATTTCAGTTCTCTACGTCGACGCGTTCTCACGCAGCGACCAAATATATAGTGCAAAGCTAATGTTTTGCATGGCAACACCAAGAAAGGGTTGCCAGATTTATCCAATTTGTAAACTTCTATTTCCAATTTATTGGAAACTCCGTGTATAAAATTTGAGCTCTCTACGTCGATCCCTTCTCAGGAAGTTTCTAAATATATGGTGAAAAACCAATGCTTTGTAATGCAACACCAAGAAGTCATTTGCCCGATTTAAGCCATTTTTGAAATTATATTTACTATTTTTATGACAACGCCGTGTACAAAATTTGAACTATCTATGTGTACGTTGACGAGAACACGTCGTAACCAAATAAATTGACTGACTGATTGATTGAAACAGAGATTTGGGACCCCGAGAGCACCGATCGCGCAAAGGTCCCAACCGAACGCTCTTATAAATAAATAGCACAAATATATAGTTTAAAACGAAATTTTTGTATGGAAACCCTACGAAGCAGTTACCGGATTGGTCCCATTTCCGAACATAGATTTAAGTTTTTTTAAAGTCCATGTGCGAACGCTCTTCCAAATTATCGTGAAGTAGACGGACAGACGAACGGAGATATGGATAGACGCACAGATGGACAAACGGGGAGACGAACATACAAAAATCAAGACACTTTTAATATTATGCGTGGGTATCCAACCCATTTTGCTATACTACATAGCATTATTTCTGTGCGTTACAAACAGAATGACAACCTTGGTATATTCTATGGTTTCATCTAGATATAAAAAGTGGCAGCGAGTTTGAGGACGATTTTACAAAAAATGAAAACTATTTGCGAAAAGCGTGACAAAATCATTGCAAGGCCAAGGCTTAGATCTCATAAAACCAAATGGTGTAATGCAATGACTGACACAATTAAAGATTATTATCGTGTGTCAATCTTCAAACCATACCATGATCTGTTCATTACTCATCAAGAAAACCGTTTTATAAACATCGCATTGTTTTGTCAAACATCCCTTTTTCGGAGTAGGTACATGGAAACTTTAGATGTAGCGCGTAGACAATTGTTCGTATTTTCACTTCAATTTCACACGACAATTCATCTCAAGTATGGATCAATGAAGTCAACATCTGTCGCGGCGCCGAATTGCAGATAAAACAATTAATAATTCCCTCAAGGCTTTTGATATGCGCGCAACAAGGAGGCATTCAATTTTTTTTTTTAAATTATGGTATTGTTAGCTGTGACTCCAACTACGGAATGTACGTTCATTTTCCACTTTCTGTCGTCTCAGAGTCTATTTAAGATCCACAGTGGAAAAAGATAGTTTCAACGGATTAGCTACTCTAAATATACACCGGGACACAAGCTTTAATGACTTTTTCTCTCCCTTCCACAATTTAATGAAACAGTGAAGAAAAGAATTTGTATATGTATTAACGGATATTCCACTTCTCACGATCATGTCTGGATGAGATTTTTTTTACAGACTTTTAAAAATCACAGAGATAAAGTACCACTGATGGAAGTTCTATCTGCATTCGGAGCTGAGCGAACAACGTCAATAACAGAAGATTTTGTACATTTGTTCTATATATATCTGTAGGTAAAGTATGAATTATTATATACAGACTAGAAGGTTAATTTTTGCTTAAGGTTTTGACATTTAAGTCGCGACTCCTTGTATTCTGTATACTCCTGTCAGTAACCAGAAATACATCATGTTGATCTGTATTTGGCAGAAAGTAAATTATTTAGATGGTTTGGTTGACCCTTTAGTATCAGTAGACTACATGTGGTTTAATGGAGGGCAAACATATTTGCAGTAGTGATAAACATGAGAAACATATGGAGGAAAATAATAGCCAGGTTGAATGAAGGGCAGATAATTACATGTATAACAACATCAGCAACCAGGAACTTTATACCCGAAGAAATATTGGTTTAAAACTCAGAGTTCTTAACAGATTTTACCGACCAGGAGGTGATTTCACATTTAATCAGGTTAAAATTGCATCGGGTGACAGCAATAGCGTGGGGTTATTTAAATCGCTGTTCAAACTGAGGGATATAATAACCAATTTACCATCCAACCCAAAAACCAATGAAACATTGAGATTGTTATCTCCATTCCACTTGTCTTGGGTTACGGTTGAGAATAGGGTCCGCAAAAATCTTAATATTAACAAAAATGTGAAATTCGTAAATTTTCATCACGCATATCATTAAACACAATGTTTATAACTGCATGCCCGAAAAGAGTTAGAAATGAAACCTTTTTTGTCCTTTTGGTTCCTTCCAGATAGCAACTTCATAAATTATGTGCGGTTATTACTTGTAACATATTCCAGAACGTATAGATTAAGACCTATAAAAACAGGGCAGATGACTTGTACTTGTAATCCTTACAGTCTCAGCCCGAAGCATATGTATGTAGAATCCGACCGGTCGGTCTCATGGGCACAAACAGTTGTTATCCGAAAATTTAAATGAAAACATTGTACATATGAATCCTTTAGGATTCCCCTTTTCATAATACATGCGAAATGTGGAGTATTGTTTTAATAAGCTGGAAATTATCCTCGGTCCCAATTGGCATTTATCTGTCAAATTGTGTTTTACATGTCTTCCATTTCATATTGGGGTGCTGTAAAATAAAATTATCAGTTGGTTTTGAAATGTTCTTTGGGATATTTGATCTTGATATGATAACAGATGGGACTCTATAGTTGTGCAATTATTCTCTTTTTATAAAACAACTTGTAAAAAGCCTACTTAATTTGCTTATAATTATGTAGCTCAAATAAGAAGTGTACACATGTTTCGGTTAAAAATAAATTTTATACAAAAAAATCTCCGGATTTATTTAAATCGACAGTGAGTTCAATTGTGGACATAAATTAAGTAAATTAATCAAATCACTATGAGAGTTTCGATCGAATATCGATTTCGTACGCCGCATTCGTATTGAAACTTTTGGCCTTGTCTGCAAGTCATACATAACATAGGTGCAATACAACTTTGGAAAGAACGCCATGATTATATTTTACATGAGTATAACTGGAACCAAATTTTTGTTTTCATATCACTTCACAAACTTCAATTTTGAGGAAGTACCAATCGCCTGGATTTCAATTCGATGAAACTACAACTGCATTAGTAAGCCAAGCGAAATTTTCTGGAAGAGTACAAGGATAACTTTGTAGAAATTCTTCGTCTTTGTTTCCAAAAAGCCGAAATTGAAGTGAAACTGACATCTGAGGACGCGGTTCGTAACCATGGCAATTGAAGAGCTATCAATTTATGATTTTGTTGAAATCGTCATCGAAGGTCATCGATTGGTCTTATTCAGTGGACTCGAGCAGCACAAAACCAATGTATACTGCAGAAACCGTAAAAAGGAAAAATTTCAGCAACATTTTACTCTCCAACGAGATAGAATAATTGATTGATAGAATACTTTCTTTCATATACTTTAGCATTTCCGATATTACACCGTTATTTTCAAAATTGGCAAATTCAAATTTATCAGCACTCTCGGAAAGTATACGGCACTAGTATCATCGCGGTGGAATTACTCAAACGAGAAAAAGTCGATGCGGATGTTTCGAGATCCATATGAGAACAATTATTCATGGCCTTCTTTGGCGGTGAGCAACAAGTTGCAGTAGTCCGTCATATTTCACATTTAAGTATGGAGATTATTTCTTAGTAACACTACCCTGGACGTGAAGTCTCAGAGGCTACTATATTCATATGCACCTTTTTCCGAGAAAATGATTCCAAATACCTTCGAAACTGTATCTATATCAAATTAAAGTTAATAATAAAAAAAAGTGTATTTATAATAAACTTTAATTAAAAGTATAAAAATATGAAAAATCCAACAATTATGGCAATTTTCAGGCTATATTTTTAGCAATTAAAATAATCTAAAAGCAGATGCATCCATAGGAGTTTGACTCAGCAGGCAGAATCCCAATCATTCAGTGCAGCTCCACTTGCTCAAAGCAATATTTTCTAAAAGGCAAAGGAAATATCCACAAAGTATTAAGCTTTAAGTAATTAAACTACACAATAAAAACTTCCTGTTGATCCAATCAATGCTTTTCCGATGGAAGTGGAGCTCAGAAGTTTACCCACATATATTGCGACCGTGGTTTATCCTCCTTCACAACTTATTCCATTAAAAGAAATTTCAACAAATAACAAAAGAACTCCACAAAATATACAACAGTACACTAACTTCTGTATATTATCAATTCATAATGACAGCCAGCTATTTTGCCTCAAATCAAATTCAAGCAAACGTCGCTAAGGCTACAACAAGAGGCGAAACAGACATAACAGTTTACAGCGTCTGTATAAAGTCGACGAAACTCAGTAAATGTTACCATTCTTTTGACAGAGTTGACCTGTATCAGAAGATAATTCTGATCAGAGATAACCTGAGTTTTCTATCCTTTCATATAAAACATAATTCTGGTTAGAGATAATCTGAGTGTCCTATTCTTTCAATACAAGCATTTTGCTAGCCGTCTCTTTTCACGCAGTAGCGGTCTCAGTTATACCTTCTTCTTCTTCCAAAGACGAATAGTACAACTATTCGTCGACATATAACATGAATAGACGCCACTTGGCTTGAGATGTGGCGTCTAACCACACTTATACCGAGTTGTAAAAGTTTGATCGGAACTCCGGAAGAAGCAAGTCCAAGCTCCTGATAGTCCACTATATCTTTATCCTCGTCATTTACATAATGTTGTATAGGTTCCAACTCAGGTATTAAAAACTGCTCAATATCCTTCTAATTGTACGAAAGATGGAAGGTAACACCGTATTCAATTCTTCTTTGAGAGATGGATCGTCTACCCGAAATATATTTCTAGCAGGCTGCTCAAATGCATTTTCATTTTTACATGCTTGTTTTGTATTGAAATAACCCGAAAATCTAACGCAAACCAAAACACCTAATAAAAATATTTTATATGGCAATAACGGACGTGTAATCTAACAGACTCCGCACGACGCGTGTTCCTACCTCACTAATTGTTTCGCAAGGTTGAAAAGTGATACTCATTTATTGCCATCAGCGCTCACGAATATTGGCGAACTCTTAAACTGGCCTTAACTCATAAAGGAAGGTTTTTTGGGGAGGGGGGGGCGTATTTTGATCAGCTTACCTCAAGAAATCGCGTGGTATACCGGAAGGGTATCTTGATCTGAATCACCCTGTATTTGTTTGAAAATACTATAATGAAAGCAGTACATTTTACCAAAGTGTGCAAGGGACAATTGGAACTATGCGGATGGTATACGAGTATATTGTATATTTCGTGTACAAAGCGTACCTTTTATACCTGAAAGTGCGAGGACGAAGATGGTGGGTTTAGTGAAGTTAATCTCAGCCGAGATGAAACCGGATTTTTTGAAGTCGGTATGACAAAAATAAAAAGCAAGCATATAGAGCATTTCTTTCTAAGTAGTAACGAGAATGTCTGTTACCCAATTTGAAATGTTACTGAGCCATTTAAATGATCGCCATAAACAGTATTCAAGTAGGAGAAAAATGGAGCCACAAACTCGCTTAGCTCTAACATTAATGTAATGTAATTTATTATTATTATTGCTTCATATTTTAAATATAAAGCAACATATTTTGAAGGTATTTATCGCACGGATGCTCTCCGCAAGTCTTAGTCTGGTCGTTTAAAAAGGGTACATCGACCATATGCAGAATCATATATGAAACCTGCGATGCGACATGGGAGGAAATCCATGACGCTATTCCAAACAGATGTGAGTGGAAGGAAATAGCTGTGGGGTTTTGAAATAAAACTGGACTGCCAAACTGTCTAGGAGTATTTGATGGCAAGATGTGAACATCGTTTGCCCTAACCGGAGTGGTTCTTTATACTATAGTTATAAAAATCATTATAGTATAGTGTTGCTCGCAGTATCTGATTCGCACTACAACTTCACTTTAGTCGACGTAGGAGCTGTAGGCAGTCAGAGTGATGGAGGTAAATTTTCACAAAGTCGATTTGGAAACAAAATCTTGAATTGTACATTAGATGTTCCTGGTGAAAGTATTCGACCTAACACAAACATCTCTTTCCCATATTATTTTGTGGCTGCTGAAGCTTTTCCGGTGAAAAAAACCTGATGTGACCGTACCCCTGCCTAATGCTAAATGCTGGAAAAAACAATTTCAACAAAAGACTGTCAACAGCACGAATATAATAGGTGGTTTTAGGAAACTAAATTCATTTTCTCCCAAATAATGCGGACAAAGTTGTATTAGCTCTGCCTCTATCTCACTTACAGCAACTCCCGGCAGATTTGGTTTTCTTATTTTTGCTGCTAGCGACTCGAAAAATAGCGATGAGCTTTCTTTCAGCTGCACCGGCAATATTTGTGGTAGCCCCACTCATAAATTCTGCAAATTCCTAATTAATTTCTTCATCCGGTCGTTTTTTCGATGTCTCCCACGACCTAGGCGTTCTTATGGACATCAAACTTGACGCACTCGGTCATCGCCAAAATCCTCACCCTGGATAGTTGCGTCCACACTTGGATTTGAAATTTTGGAGTCTTCCCAGGTGATATCCATATCGGCGTTCTATTCAGGAGGAACATTTCCAACAGTTCTGTAAATAAAAATACTATAATAACTGTTTAAATTTCCAGTAAATAAATGTACAGTCTGGAAACGCCACATTCATCGAGGAAGTATTTCCACTGCCTCTTAACTTCAGGTGCGGAGATCCCTGATTGTAAATAATCTTGCCGGCGTAATTTTTTGTATGTATTGCGGAGATTATTTTTTTTTCTGCTGTATTCAACTGAAAATAGAAAAATTAACTAAATTAAAACCGAACTAAATGAAAAACTTCACAACTTTACCATTTGTATTTAAACACCTCGCAATATCCATCCAAATCTTGTCCTTTTTTTCCACTTGTCTGTATTGCTAGTCTTGCAAATTATAGCTAATTTCGTTAGTTCGCACTTCCTCAATTAACTTTTCCTCAAAATCCATTGCTTTGAAATTGCCGCGGTGTCCTACAACCTCTAAATCACGAAAACAGATGCCAAAACAATTTCATACGTTTGATTTCGTTGGTACACTGAGAAAAATATTGTGATAAAATCAAGTTAAATTGATGGTTAATTCATCTTGTATTAGTGTCAATTCTCAGCCTACCCAATTTTAGTGTTAAAGCAAACTTTTTTGAAAAGTTGTACATACTTTAAGCAAACGAATCCTTCAGCAAAATTTGCCAGTAGAAATATTTACTTTAAAAAATAAAGCAAAAGACAAATCGTCCCTCAATACGATCATTATAAAAGCATCAAATTTCAAGCCTCCGTCCAACGAAAAATATTCTGGACTTGTTTAATCAAGTCCAGAATAAACGAAATTTTTCTCAGGGTAAAAATGCAACTATGCATTTTCTACCCTGAACGGAGCCGAGTTGAATTTTAGAATTTCTACGCCAGAGTTGAATTTTAGAATTTCTGCGCCCGAGTTGCATTTTAGAGTTTCTGCGCGCGAGTAAAAATAAAAAGTTGATGAACGGCGGTTGGAAGTTGAGTTTTCAATTTTGATGAAGAGCGCAGTCCAGTTTTTAAGAAAAATAACCAAGAGTTCGGTTTTGAGTGATGAGCAGCTGGATTGTGGGTAAACAAAACAGTAGGTACAGCACGGTACGGGAAATTGATTAGGGCCAAACCATACCAAGTAAAATAATAAATAGTGAAAAAAAATTGTAAACCGATCTATTTTGTAAACAAAAAGAAATTTGTGAATCGATTAAATGCGTAAATGAAAAGAAAACCTGTGAATCGATATATTTCGTACGTGAAAAGAAAATTGGTAATTATAATCACTCAGTTTGATTAAGGAATACAAAGAAGAAATAGAAATTGTGTAAGAAAATTGTGAAAAGAAAGCTATAAATCCATTTCGCAAATAAAAAGTAAAGTGGGTGTGTACGCAAACTCTGTTTAATTTTGGAATTGATTACGGAAGTGGATGGTAACTGCCACCAAGTGGAGCACAAGTAATTTTGGGAAACGACGCCCATTAGTGAAAAAGGTACGTAAAAATTGGCGCAGCCGGTAGGATAGAGGAAGCCTACTTTAAACAGACGAAGTATAAGCGCTCGAAAACCTTCTATCCTACGAATCAAAAAGGAGTTTAGGACGAGATCGAATACTGGGCAAGACACCCTACACTCCGCCGGAGGTTGAGTCTGGCTTCAGGAGTATTTCGATCTTTACGGCTCCCAACGTTCGGGGTCGGACAGCTTTAACTGCTTCTGTTTGAAAAACACGCAGCCACCCCCTCATCAAAGCACAAAGTGCCAACGTGGGACAATAGCGGGCTTCATCCCAGGCCAGGATAAAGAAGTCCACATCCCAAAATTTTAAAATTTACACTTGAAGGAAGGAAGTTTGGAAACCATCCGCTATCTGCGATCCGGAGCTGAAAGGGACTTCGAAGTAGGCAACGCGCCCCAATTTCAGCTTTTATCCAGGGAAATTTAAGAAGGCCACGGGCCCCCCCAGCAGCAAAAGAACTTCAAGCAACAAAACCAGCGACCCTGAGTTGAGAGGGACCTCGAAGAAGGCAATAAGCCCCCTCTCAATTTGAACCAAGGGAATTAAGACGGCAGAAGCCCCCCCTAGCTGCAAATTTTACAAACGGTGGTCCATGAGCGAGAAAGGCTCCCACCAGCAGACGCCGCAGGAAATCACACCACTTCAACCAACTCCACAACAATCTTCCTCACCGGGCGACGCACAGGAAGATCCGTCCCTGTACGAAGGAGGCAACGCGGGAGCAACATCTGCAACAGAGGGTGCTAATCAAACACCCCCAACAAATACAACAATAAGAGGAGTCACGTTAAGGAGCGGGACAATTCTGACAGGTCCCCACCAAGTAAGAAACACTTTAAACTTAGAAATATATTTAAAAAATTTGGAAGAGAAGGTGCGAAACTCCTCCGAACTCTCTGTGAATCAGTGCGACTCAGTAGAAAAGCAAATAGAAAAGTCGAGAAAAGAAAGATTGGAAACAATCGAAAAATTTAAAATTAACACAGAGAAGTTCAAAAAGAGCTTAAAGGAGTTTGGAGAATTTTCGCACTCTCTCGGGGTAGATATCATTCAAAATAATAGTGCTAGGTTAAGAGAAAGTGCCATCGAAGACAGTGTCAGTGATTCCACCGCGAGTGAATTCCTTTTAAATTGGCTGGGCGACTCCCTTCTGGAGATCAGCTCAGAAGAAGCTAGCTCCCCAAAAGTGCCAAAGTCTAAAATCCCCAACCCAAAGATGGTAGATTACGCTAAAATCGCCAAGCTTACTGCCCAGCTCGTTCCCCTATTCTCAGGAGAACAGCACCCAAAATTGAGCCTTGAGCTCCAAACATTCCTAGGATGCTGCAGGCAGGTAGTTCAGTGCATTTCAGTGGAGGAACTATCAGCATTTTTACAAATCTTCCCCGCCAGACATCGAGGCGAATCTTATCAGCTTTTTGCCTCAAATATGCCAACTACTTTCAAAGAAATAGAAGAACGGTTAAATGGCACGTACCTGCCTAGAGAAACTTACCAGGAACTGGTAAATAAATTAATCACTACAAGGCAGTATCCTTTGGAAAACCTCACAGCCTTCACGCCACGAGTAAAACAAATACTGGCACTCTGCAATGAAGTAGCAGAATCCAAATATGGAGCCAGGGCAGCACCAGCTGTTAAAACGCAGCTCGAGGACTTTGCCAAAAACGCACTGAAAACAGGCGTAAGTAACCCATACATGTGCCAATTCCTTCTGACCATGACAGACGGCACGGTGGATGACCTAGTACAAAAGGCACTGGACATGGAACGTCTCCAGCAAAGTGCTCTATTCCTGCAACCTTCAGGGCAATTTCAACAAAATGTGATACAAAATACACTACCCCATTCAATAAGTGCAATAACACACAATAACGCGCAATTTAGCCAAATTAATTCATCGGCTAATCACAGCGTATTTGCTCCAGGCATAATGCCATACGCTCAAGTTCCCCAGACCCTGGCAAACACAAATAGTCACATTCAGCAGCCGCGTTCACACAGGCAAACACATCACCATACATCAAACAGGAGAAGAGATCTCCTAATAAAAATTATAATGTACAAAATAAAAATAATTATTTAAATAAAATCAGTTGTAGTTTTTGTAATTTAAGAGGCCATACATACGCCGATTATTTGAAACGTAAAAATACGCCGTACTGTGTGAACTGCAAAATTTATAATCATGACGTGCGTGACTGCAGGAGGAACAACAATAGTTTCCAAAGACCCCAAAACACAGCAACATCAAATCAACGACCAAGAGACCCACAAGGTCCCAACAACTCAAGAGTATATAACATGCGTAAAAAGTGCGAATTTTGTGGTCGTTCTGGACATGCAGTAAATAACTGTCAACAAAAACGTAAATGAGAAGCCCGAAGGGAGGGAAACGACGTACAGTCGACCCAAAACTCCCCGGCTTGACTATAAATCTCCCTTCTAATAAAATAGGGTCTCCTCAGCAGCCCGATTCCAGTGTCGCTACAGTAAAACTTCCTTTAGACATAGGCCTGAACGGCCAAACTAAACTGGTAGTAGACACAGGCGCTGAGGTAAGTATAATAAAGAAACAGTCATTAAAAGTTCTCAAAGAAATTAACCACAATGAGGCATGTAAACTTCAGACGCCATTTGGTACCGGAAAGATGCTGGGAAATTGCCGGGGAAACTTCGTTTTCAAAAACAAAATTCCCTGCAAGTTTCAAGTCGTAAAGAACTTGCCTGGCCTTTTCGATGATAGACTTCTAGGAAATGATTTCCTAGCAAAAAACTGTAACGTTGAGGCTCCTAATAAGGCACTAAGGTTTCCTCGCACGGAGACTAATCCTGATGAATTTCCTTTGCCATTGATGTTTGAAACGGAGAAGCTACATTCTGAAAAAGCAGTCGAAGTAAGAACACTTGCAGAAGAGGTAGAGCCTAAACAGGCTGAACTATCCACCTGCAGTGTCTTCTAGGCTTCTCAAACGAGAAAAGCTGGCTGCGAAGCTCCAAAAGAGGTAAAGGAATGTGAAATAAGCTGTCTGGGCGAACAAGAGGTCGCCGAAATCAGACAGCAATTGGTTACCTTTAAGGAACCAATCTGTATACCAGCGCGCTCTCAAATTGTTGTCCCAGTCCCGTTACAAACTCAAGAAGAAATACTCTGTTTATCACAAGAGATAAGCGATGGAGTCTTCTTGGCAAATAGTTTATTGTCGTCTGGAGAAGAATTAGTGCTGGTTAGTATTCTCAACGCTAACAGTCATCAAGTAGTCATACATAGCTTAAAGTTACAGCTATATCCAATGCACGGCTACACCATAGTCCCATTAACGCACACAAAAGATCACAAAAGAACACACATTCCCATACCAAATTTAGAGGCAATATCAAACATTACAAGAGACGGAACTGAGTGTCTAAAGCCTGCCAAAAAGGAATCACAAAAGCCTCATCTGTTTACAGGTCAAAAACTTAAAAGGAAGAGTAAGTCAAACCAGGGTTCAGCCGACAAAACGGCAATATTACAACACGTACGATATCTATACCCGGATCATGAGATTCCGGACGACATAAAGCAATACCAGCGTATTTCTAGGCTAGAGCAGGAACTCAGCCTAGACCCTAATTTGACCGCGGAAGAAAAAATTTCGATATCAGAACCCTGCGAAGAGTATAACGATATCTTCTTCCCCAAAGGTGACAAACTCACCTATACAAATGCGATAACGCATAATATTCCATTGGTGCAAGATCAAGCACCAATCAATCAAAAAATGTACCGCTTACCTGAAACACAGCGGAAAGTAATTAACGAGAAGTTAAAAGAAATGCTAGACAGTGGGATAGTCCAGTCTAGTAAAAGCCCTTGGAATTCACCTCTACTAGATGTCCCCAAGAAAACGGGACCTGACGGTGGAAAAAGGTGGCGCGTCGTTGTCAAATTTCGTAAATTAAACGAAAAGACAATTGGAGACGCATTCCCGCTACCTCGAATCGGGGATATTCTCGACCAACTAGGCCACGCAAGGTATTTCACCACACTCGATATGGCCAGCGGCTATCATCAAGTTCTTGTCGACAAAATAGATCGACATAAAACTGCTTTCAGCACAAGTTATGGGCACTACGAGTTCAAGCGTATGCCATTCGGGCTCAAAGGAGCCCTCGCCACATTTCAGCGCCTAATGAATTTCGTCTTAATAGGCCTACAAGGCCTCGAATGTTTTGTCTACCTAGATGACATTGTCCTCTATGGAAAAAATTTAAATGACCACAACGAAAAGTTGAGGTAAGTCTCTAGCGAAGGAGCCCTACCAGACCCAAGTAAGACCGTCTGCGTCCAAACATTTCCTGTCCCCAGAACAGCAAGACAAGTTCAGTCATTTTTAGGACTTGCCAATTACTACAGGAAATTCATTCCAGACTTTTCCAAAATTGTACGTCCAATCACGAATTTACTTCGAAAGGATGTTAAATTCACTTGAACAGAGAAATGCCAAGAAGCATTTCAGAGGATAAAAAATGCTTTAATTTCCCCACCACTTTTGATTTATCCCGCTTTCACAAAATCTTTTAATCTTACTACGGACGCAAGTAACGAGGCTCTAGGAGCTGTTCTTTTTCAAGGAGAAGTCGGAAAGGACCAGTCCATTGCCTATGCAAGCCGCACATTAAACAAAGCCCAAAGAAATTACTCTACTATAGAGAAAGAGTTATTGGCTATTGTCTGGGCTACCAAGAATTTCAGGTGCTATCTTCAAGGCCGGATATTCACGGTCTATACTGACCACAAACCTCTAAAAGGTGTCTTCAATGTGAAAGACCCTACTTCCCGTTTGGTGAAATTTCACCACAAGGAATCTGAATTCGATTACAACATCGAATATAAATCAGGCAAGTACAACACTAATGCAGATGCGCCAAGTAGCATCCCTCAAGCATCAAAAGAAGACGGTATAGGCAATACCTTAACGGTAAAAGCCCTAGTCCACCACACGATGGACTCGGATGTGGAGGAAGACAATACCACAGATAACAAGAAAAAGAAGAAATCCGCTCATTGTTTCGTCGTGACTCGCGCTCAGAAGCAAAAGGCTCAAGAGACTATCAATAGCTCCAACGAGGAGACAGAAGAGCACACGAAAGCGGACCAAAACGAAATTCAACTTACGGAGGCAGATATTCACCCCCAGCATCGCTTGAGAAAAAAGAAAGTACTGGTTAGACCCCCGAAGTTATCAGGGCCCTACGGAAATCCAAACAATCTTAAAACATTATCACTATTCTCCATTTGGTGGCCATCAAGGTGTCATAAAAATTTACAAACGCATAAGACGCAAGTATTGTTGGAGACACATGCTTAGCGACATCAAGAAATACATTAAAAAAATGCCCAAAGTGCCTGACGATGAAAGCATCTACACAATATAAAATGCCAATGGTTATCACGGACATCGCAGAACAACCGTTCGACAAAGTTTACCTCGATATTGTTGGTCCATTAGAAGAGACCACATCTGCTGTGACTCAGGTACCAAATGCCCCGAATCTCAACCATAAGGTGAATACATCAATATATTGCCCTATGCAATATATTGAAGTATTACATGATGACCCTGAAAATCAAAAATTATATCATTTTAAAATCTCAATCAAAATTTAAAATGCATTTAAAAATGCATTTCCATGTTATAACAAAATGCAATTTAGCATAAATTGCATTTTGTTATCAGACACACATTCTACTCACACGGTATGCACACTTACCTACATACATACGTACATTACCTACTTAATCCAATCTAATTGTATGTACATACATACATACAATTATCAAAATTATTCGCGCCCTCTTAAAATTAATATTTCAAAACGGGCGCACAAGTGCATATCGGATTACAGTTTCCATTGATGCATATAGCTCGCATCAAAAAACTTTTGCATTTTCTCACGTTCGTTTTTTTCAACGTCGTGAGAAAACAATAAAATATAAAAAAGGTTTTGCAAGATATCGTGGGTACCTGGGTGCAATTTACCCAAACCTCGGGGAGTTCGTTTTTTAACCCCGTCGAGAGGACACCTCTAAGTCTGTGAAAATTAGAAGAAATCCAGTAAATAGTCTGTTAAAAGTGAAAATCATAAATATATACATATATAAATTTTAAAGAAATTTTGTTAAAAGTGAAAATCATAAATATATATATAAATTATAAAGAAATTTTGTTAGAAGTGATAATTGTAAAATACCGAACATACAAAACAAAAAAAGGGAAATAAATAAGGAAAAAGAAGAGTTTCTGTTTTTGTTAAAAAGGAAGCCTTCAAATTTTAATAAAGAACTAAAAAGTGTTTTCCGTTTTAATAGAAGGAAGGCCAAAACCTAGACGTTCGTTTTCTGAGAGTTCCAATTTATTCAACGATCGCTTCTCCTTGGACCTGCCGGGAAGCACGAGCGATACGATACACAACACATCAGGTAACAAATACCTGACGTTGCAAGATAATTTAACAAAGTTTGTCGACTGGTATGCCATACCTAACGCAGACGCAGTCACAGTAGCGCAAGTTTTCTTTGACGAAATCGTCACGCGCTATCGCATACCCAAGAGAATACTCACCGATCAGGGAACAAATTTTCTGAGTGAACTATTCAAAAGAGTATGTAAGCTTCTAAAGGTAAAGAAGCTACATTCTTCAGCATAAGACCCACAGTCTAATGGAGCACTAGAGCGTGCACATAGACCGCTGATAGAATACCTGCGAACCTGGGACCAATACCTACGAACCGCAGCATTCGTGTACAACAACAGTGTACACGAGGGTACTAAACTTACCCCAATGGACTGCCTATACGGCTTCACAGCGGATGTCCCATCAAACTTAAAATGGGATCCCGAACCCGTTTACAATCATGAGAGCTATTATCATATACTGAAGTATAAGCTCCGAAAATCATATGCCACGGCACGAAAGAACTTATTGGCAAGTAAACAGCGCTCAAAGGTGTACTACGATAAGACAGTACGGCCCCTAACTTTCCATGTAGGAGACAAGGTCCTGATCAAGAATGAAAGCAGAAAACATAAACTTTCTCAAATGTGGGTGCTGATAAGGTCAGGTAATCGCAATACCAAGTGATGTGAATACCACCATCAAAATTGGTAAACGTATCGTAACGGTACCTTATAAACCGGTTGAAACCATATTTCGAGTAAAAGCATGTGGAACAAAAATGATCCAGGTTGACTTGAAATTCCTACTACAGTGTCCATTAAACCTCATTTCAATACCTCTCCATAAACATTTGCGGTGGAGACACTCCACGGCCCAGTTTAAAACGGCACAATGCAAGTACAAATTTGCTTAAAGGATTGTTTTCTTTTTCTAAATTGTCCACAGAAATCGCGCTAAAATTCATTATAGTTGCCCTCTTCATCCAGTACACAACTAGAGCAAGTGCTCACAAATCTTATGACCCAGCTAAATGACTCGGGTATACTTTTCGAGGACCTGGGAAATCTCATGGTATATCATGACACCTGGAATGTCCTCACCGAAATAGATTTGAATGAACTAGATACCCAGATAAAGCTAGCAGAATATGCAGAGCACTTGGTGCATAAAATCTGTATAAATATAACAAACCCAGAAGACCTGTGTAACGTGCAGCAACTACATATACACGCTATAATAGACAGCGCACGAAAGCGCACGGAAACTATAAAGGAACTAGTACCAGGGAAACGCAAGGCCAGATCGCTATTTGACGGAATAGGCAGTGCCATGCACTATTTATTTGGGACCATGGACAATAATAACGAAAACGAAATTTACAGCAGGTTAGGAGAACTTGAATCGAATGCACAAGCCCTAGCCGAGCTAGAGAAACAACAAATTAGTGTTGTAAAAACTACCTTGGAAAAGATTCAAAAACCGCTGGCTATGTTAATGGACCGACAACAAAAAATAGCACACCAGATAAACGATCTCCACCATGTGGCCGATGATTTAACTAGGAGGCAACCAAGACAAGAGATTATATCAAGCTTATTGCTCCAAATCATCGAAGTCGAATATCGACAACAAGCCCTCCTGGATATAATAATGGCTAGTAGAACCAATCATATTCATCCACTCCTGATGTCTCCCAAAAATCTGCTGGAGGTATACCGCGAAACAACCTCGAATTGTCCGAATGACCAAAATTGCCTGTCTGTCCTATATCAGACAGCAGGAGCTAAGTCACTCCTTATGCAAAACAAATTGGTGGTAAGAATTACTCTCCCAATTTTTAATCTGCCAAAAATGAAGCTACTACAGATTCAATGCTATCCTGTACCCAAGTCAGCAAATTATTCATTGATTCCAGACCCTGGTTATTCATACATAGCCAATAGCGCAAAAACTCAGGAATTCCTCTTATTAAAAGGCGAGGATATAAAAATTTTCAAGAAAATAACAAGTAATTTCGAAGAAAACACGTACGTAGGCCGATTAAACACGCCCGTAATAAAGGCAGCAACATCAAATTAATGTGCCATTAAATTAGTATATAACCCTTTAAATGAAATGCCCAATTGCAGGACCAGAGTACAAGCTCCCCAAAAGGACATTAAATTAAACAAGGCAAATGCGTGGCTATTTTCATTTATCACCTCCACGGTGCTACACATCACATGTCCAGATCACTTTGTAATCTCGAAACTGGAAGGACAAGGGATACTTGAGATAACGCAGCCATATCAAGTGCAAATAAGTGACAAAGTGCTCAAATTTGAAGGTCAAAGTAAAAACGCGCTGAAAATAATTCAACCCAAACAATTCCCAAAATTTAATCAGTCTTTATTGAATTTAAGTCTGGCCGACATTTTACCAGAGCCTCAAATACAAAACCAAGTTCCAATGGAAATTATAACGGGAGACGATTTCCATAAATCAATTTATACTGACACCCATTCGCTGGAAGAAATCCAAAATAAAATAACTAAATAGAGAAGAAAAGATATCAAGTAAAAACTCCCATATCCTGTCCACAACTTCTCTATCATTTACGAGCCTACTAGTTCTGGCCATAATGATCGCTGTGGCAGTAAAATATTTTAACCCTGTTGTCATCAAGATGAGACAACAGAGGAATCAACCACCAGGTAACCCCGAAGTTTTATCATAGGGAATTCCTTTAGAAGAGCGAACTCCTGCTCCCCAACCCAGTTTAAGGCGAGCCAGAAGCCTCTCCAAAACAAAATCAGTCCAAATCGTTTAAAAATGCGAAACTGGCACTGTCAGCATGGGCCACTTGATCGAAGTACAATTTATAAGGCCTGGGCCTGGTCAATTGTACAAAACATATGATTAACTAACAAAACAATTTGTGATAGACATAAAACAGACCTAAAGTGTCAGAGGAAAAATGTGCTACAATTACATAACAAAATAAGTTAAAATAACTAACTGCATGTAAAGAAAAATAGAATAGATATAAAATTAAATTTAAAGGCAAATATAAAGGAATATAAATAGATATAGCGTTAGATAAAAATGACCAAAGTAGGTATGGAATATATATATATAAGTTAAGATAAGATATATAGTAATTATCGAGCGTAAAAGATGCCAAACAGTGTAATTACTTGAACAGTACAGGTAGCAAACACCAAAAGTAAACAAATCACTAAGGATAAAGTACCCAAAAATGCATGGAGTAAAAATAAAATTAAATGTATTAAATTCATAAATAGATAAAAAGAAAAAAGTAGAGAAAACATGCCTTTGCAAAAGGAAAAAAACTAAATAACAAATTAATAAGTAAAAATAAAAACGAAGAAGTTTACTAGGTTACCAATAGTAACAAAAATAACAGATAAATAATAATAATAACTAGTATTAGAGTAACAATACTAACTCAAAGATTAAGTGCATAACTACTACCGCTCAAATATAATGAAACTAACACTAGAATAAAACATAAGATAATTAGTTCCTAGGCTAAACATAAAAAAAAAAAAAAAAAATTGAAAACAACCAAAATTTTATAAGATCACAACCGAGAATATAAGGCATAACCGAGCCCCGCCAAGCCTAGTTAGTACCTCAATATATAGTACCTACACAGTACCCAGAAAAACCAGCTTCTCTTCACATATCTCTGACACCTAAGGTACATTTTAATTGTCTTTTCAAAAGGCAAGGTGAGAAACCAATGACAAAAAAAACCAAAGCAAAAAGAGCAGAAAAGGGGGGGATAGAGGCGAGAACATAACAACATTTTTGGTACATTCGACAAGTATTAGCTTTATTATTCATTTATTATTTTAAATACAAATTTTTTTTTTACAATAGGAAAAAAGAAGGAGAGACAGGATAGATTGACGCGAAACATAAAAAAAAAGAGATATGGTGGAGTGGCCTCGCACTTAAACCTCGTCCTGGTCGGCGGCATTTTCCCGAGCAGTGACAGCAAGCGTAGCTGGTTGGCCCTGGTCAGCGGCAGTTTCAGGGGGGGGGGGAGTGGTCGTAAGGCGTCGCACAATAGCGGTTAACGCCGGGCTGAACATGGGATGGCAACAGGCACATAATCCATACTCTCTAATGATGTCGAGAGTCCCTCCTGAAAACAAGATAATAAGTAAAAGAAAACAAAATGAATATCTTAAGATCGGACAGTAGCCCTTACCTGCAGCAACCCAAGCTTGCCCCCGATGCGGGTATAAAGGTATCATTACCCGGTGATGTGCCCCAGCCACAGCCGGGGCGCTCCAGGCGGTGAAAGGGCGATGCCCCCGCCTCAAAAGTATCAGGTGAATGGGACCGCGCCACGATGGGTTCACGTGCGCAATAGTTATGCCATACGCCATAGAGGTGATCCCGGAAGGGCTATAGTATGGCGGTTGGTGCTCCACCCTTATGGTAATCAACATCTCCTGTTTTTGCGATGATAGATACACAAAAAAGAATCGAACAACTTATAGAAAGCAACTTTACGAAGTCTTCACGAGTAAAGCTCACACTCGCATGCGACAGATTCTTTTGAACAGAGTACCGAAATAAATAACCGCAGGAAAGTAACCAACATCCAAAGTAAAACAACATCCAAACTAAAACAAAATGTAATATAAAACCCTAGATAAGGAATCCCAAAACAATAAAAATATTCAAGGGAACGAACCCTTTCCCCCGAGAGTTATTCCTCTCCAAAGATAACTCTCTTTTTTTGCGGGGGGAAGGATTGTTATATATCTAAAACATACCTAAAGATATACCTGAAAAAGGGTAACAAAATAATTATTTAACATATTTCATTGTAAATTTTCAATAAGCTATTCATGCTTAAAAACATGATTAGCTTATCTACTCGATCAGTGAAGAAAATTGCATCAGCAATTTTCTTCACATTCCATAAATTTAAATAAAATTATTCCCATGGCAAATTTTGCCTTCAGCAAAATTTGCCAGTAGAAATATTTACTTTAAAAAATAAAGCAAAAGACAAATCGTACCTTCAGTACGATCATTATAAAAGCATCAAATTTCAAGCCTCCGTCCAACGAAAAATATTCTGGACTTGTTTAATCAAGTCCAGAATAAATGAAAATTTTCTCAGGGTAAAAATGCAATAAAAAGTTGATGAACGGCGGTTGGAAGTTGAGTTTTCAATTTTGATGAAGAGCGCAGTCCAGTTTTTAAGAAAAATTACCAAGAGTTCGGTTTTGAGTGATGAGCAGCTGGATTGTGGGTAAACAAAACAGTAGGTACAGCACAGTACATGAAATTGATTAGGGCCAAACCATACCAAGTAAAGTAATAAATAGTGAAAAAAAAATTGTGAATCGATCTATTTTGTAAACAAAAAGAAATTTGTGAATCGATTAATTGCGTAAATGAAAAGAAAACCTGTGAATCGATATGTTTCGTAAGTGAAAAGAATATTGGTAATTATAATCACTCAGTTTGATTAAGGAATACAAAGAAGAAATAGAAATTGTGAAAGAAAATTGAGAAAAGAAAGCTATAAATCCATTTCGCAAATAAAAAGTAAAGCGGGTGTGTACGAAAACTCTATTTAATTTTGGAATTGATTACCGAAGTGGATGGTAAGAGCCCTCAAGTGGAAACGACGCCTATTAGTGAAAAAGGTACGTAACACTAACAAAACAAAATTCCTCTTTTTTCGAGAGGCGGGAGGATGTTCCGTCTCGGAAAAAAAACTAAAGATAAACTTATTTATTAAAAACTAACACTCACAATAATTTCCGCGATGTACAATATATCCCACGAAGTGACCAGCAGAATCTAAAAAGAAAAACAAATACTGGCATTTATAAGAAACTTAACAAATTGTAAAATCTCAGATCATTTAAAACTTTAAACAATCTGAGACTTTACTCACACTTTAAATAAATCCGAATCCCGCGCCACAGTCATTTCGCCAACACCTAAAATAAAAGAGAAAACAAATCAGTAACAAAATTATAAACAAATCAAAATATAAACACTTACCGGTCTCCATCAGCTGCCATCAAAATTTGACATAAACAAGATGGCAGCTCATAGCATAGAGAAAAATATTCCGATTAGAACTATGATGACACCATTTGGGGACCAAATGTTTGTATGAAAAATCACACAATGACGCGGGCGTCATTGGCAACGCCACCGGCAGACACAATTCCTATTGTGTTTCTGCCTATAATTAGCAAGCGAGTGGAAATAGAAAATCACTTGCGATTTGACCAAGCGAAAAGACTGATTGGTGGCTCTGAAACCAAATTAAGTCTTGATTAACAAACCAGGTGAAGTATTTCTGACTCCAATTTGTACTAATATTTTTTACAAACTCAATAATATTTCAGCACCCTATTCCGGGAGTCTTTTGAGCCCAGCTACAATTAGTCTGAGCAGATTTGTGACGCTCATTCTATCACCCCAACCTCACATTTTTATGTACTATAATTAATAATTCTTTTTCTTTCTTAAAAATAAATTTGAAATAAATATATTAGAGGTAATCGTAGAATTTAGTAGAATTAATAAATTTGAATTAATGAATTGGAATTAGTTAGAGTAAAATTGAATTATTTTGTACCTGAATTTATAATCTTTAAAATATATTATTCAATAAATAGTGAATTCTGTTATTTTGAAAAATCATTCTGTCTTGTCATTTAAAACCCGGCACCTGCCCCCTTTTTATGCTAAGCCCATATTGGGAGTTAACATCGAAATTGTTACGATTTATAAAATTTGTGGATTTTATGGACATGGTTTTTGTATGTAGAGTATTTTAATATTAGTCAATGATATAGAGCTGAAAGTATGATTTTCATACTAATGAAGGCTTTAAGGGAGGTTAAACTTAACATAGGTAGAGGTTAAAACTTTTAAATTGTGGTACATCATAAAATATTCTAAAATTGAGCAATTTAACTCTTCAGTTATATAAATTTTATCCTCACCTTTTGTTCAAAAATTAATTTATAAGTTAAAATAACATCATATAAAATCATTTTAAAAACTAACACAATTAACATCGGATTGTGGTCATTCTGCTCTAAATTAGAGTTGAGTTAACTCATTTTCTTCCGATACACAACAACCTATTGTTTTAGGTTAGTTTAACTTAGGTGTAAGTTAAAGCTTTCACTAAAACTAGTGTTAAATTAACCTACACTTGCCAACGTAGTGCAATATGTTGATCTTACCCTAATTATTTTTCTTAGTAGAGTACTGCAGCGACGACGGCAAAATTAGAAATTGATCAATCACGATAGCAACCAGGCATTCGTATAAGATACTGTCGTTTAAGAAGTTTGAGAGCGGCATTTTTTCGTCGTTTACCCTCTACCGTCGCAATTGTGCTTGGGCCTTTACTTCTTTTGTTTTTGTCTTTTGGATAGAGCAGTAATCCTTTGGATTATTTTTTGTGCTCAACGAGAAACTAAGCAGAAGTTTTTATTTATTTTTTTAGAATATCGGGCAAGAAGGCAAAAAAATATGAATATTTGAGCGATTAAAGGCTAGTAGTCTTTCTAATTACGTTTCAAATCTTTTTTTTTTTTGTGATTAAATGCTTGTCGTTATTGAATAGTTTTCGAGCGAAATAATCTAAAATTGATTTGTGTAAAATCCGACAATATTTTAAATAAAGTGTATCTGGGTTGTAGAGGGTTGTTCTTAGCTTACAGTTTCTAGATTAATCTAAAAACTCAAGTGCCGCCCATTTGTCACTTTCATGTACATATATATAGTCCTCCTTCCGAATATAATCAATCTTAATTTTTGTGCTTGGTGAATTAAAAAACCCAGTCCTACCTCCCAGAGTAAAGCCGCAAAAGGGAGTTTAAAGCCCTTTTTTTTACCCATAAAAAACATCAGGAATAACAAACTCTCGACTTTCAACCTACCTAGGTTTTCGTCTCACTTAACTGTCCAATTGATGGCCACCATCTTTCTGTTCCAAAAAAAACTTTACGTGAAATAGCCAAATTTTTAAAAGGTATTTTTACTTTGGTAAGCATTTCGATTTGCTGTGATTCAGACGCACGGAAATTAAAAAAAAATGCTTTAATCTTGTGTGCCTAAGTAATCCATCCTATGTCTAAATGATTTCTGTCTCTGTACATCTACATTAGTTCTATACGCGTTACAAAATTATTATTTCATCTATACCTTAAGGGTTAACGTTATCATTCTCCAACAGTCATACTAAATAACAGGATGTGGCAGAGTCCTTTATACGAAACTGTCGATGTTGCATTAAATTCAATGAAATAATTCACAGCGGGATCTTATCCAAATGACAAAAACAAAATTTCTTTATCTTTTATTTGATTAGTCAGCTTTCACAATGTCTAATTGAATTTCGGGGCTTAAATTGAAGAACTCGTTAAAACACTCCACCGCTCTGATGCCTTTATATTTACGGTGTTCTGCTCTACTTTGAGCCCATCATTCCTGTCACGTTGTTTCGAAGTATTAAATGTAGCTCCTTTAGGATGAAGTTAATTCCGAATATTTTGTTCGGAATGCCAGCAGTTGCCTGAAAACGCCACGCAACGAAATGCTTTGATTTGCTTTTAGCAGATTATTTTTGAAAAGAAAATTAGAGCTAATTTACGCGTGTCTCAGAGCTGACAAGAATTGAAAAGCGCCCTTCCAATCAAATTAAAATATAAGAAGAGCATTATTGTGTCTTCTAATCTTTTGTTCAGCGTTTCTTTGATTTTTGGTTGTTCATATAAAACTGCAAACATATTGAAGCGATAACGTCACGTATACGTACACACTTTGAAAAGCAAGTGGAAAGGAATGGTGGAAAAAGTTTTTGATAAACA
Source organism: Dioctria linearis (assembly GCA_963930735.1). Classification (NCBI taxonomy): domain Eukaryota; kingdom Metazoa; phylum Arthropoda; class Insecta; order Diptera; family Asilidae; genus Dioctria; species Dioctria linearis. The sequence continues at coordinate 53,763 of CAWVNZ010002899.1, forward strand.
ATAATTTGTAATACCACTATTGGAGTTGCAAAAATATTTTCATATCAATGGAAAATTGTCTAACTTACAATTAAATTTAGTTAGATTGCATCAAAATTTACTTAATTGCATAAGCATGATAAAAAAAGAGCCATTTTACCTGAAACCGTACCAACTAGCTTACTTCATCCCATCAACTTTAATGATATTTAGTAGAGGTAATTTGTCTCCAACGGACTATGTTCTGCATGATAGATTTCAGAATGACTCAATAGTTTCGGCTTCTGCCTACCTTTCAAATAAGATTTTTCACCTCTCGATGCGCCAACTTTTCTAAGGATTTCAGTACAACAATTTTCCTCACAATGTTGGTTCCATCACATCATAGAGTGAGGCCAATCCAATTCCATTTCCATTTCTTCATCCATCTTGCCTTAACCCGATCATCTCAACAGTTCTGCGTTTGATGTTATATTTATCAAGCAAATTTTTGTGATGTGACGTAGACACTTATTTACAAATGTGTGCAAACGGTGAGTTATCGATTGGGTGAGTATTCAGAGCTTCTAAAATCATATAGTAAGACTGCCTTTACATTTGAGTGAAAGATCCGTAGCTTTATCTTGATTGAGATTGTACCATATCTGGACATTTCGAGAAAATATTTCGCTCGATTAGTTTATACATGAACATGATGTCTTCTTTATACTTTTCTGTTTCGTTTATTAGTCTTCTGGTTTTCTCCATGACGGCTCGGTAGGTGCTACTCATGGTAGTCAATTTTTTCCTGTAAGATTTTGGGTCGTAGTGCTGAAGTATATTAGTGTCATTTGGTCAGGAAGCAGATATCATCATAACCCATTCTATCTCACTAGAGTTGTTGTCAGGAGGGCTAGCGTGTCGTTCATTTACAGAAACTAATAGAGGAAATAGAAGTGATCTATTCCGCCGTAGTCAGGTATTGTCATTAAAACTGTTAGATAATCTTCTGTTATGTGGAACTCTGCATCTAGATTTGTTATAAGTACCACATCGTTGTGGTCCTAAACTTCATGTACTTTCTGGCAAAACTGACAGGTACCTCAGTTAAGTCCAATCTGATACCGGTGGTTCTGTGCAAAATATTCAGAAGTATTATCTTTTGAAATATAATAACTCTCCAGTTATCATAGTCAGTTATGTAAGTACATTTGCCACGCTTACTGTCCTAATGCCAGGTCTTCTATTTGCCTGCTTTTTTTCTACGGTTACTCTCGACACCGATGCAGATCGTTGGTGTAGTTGTTTCTATTCTGGAATAGGATTTCGAGCTGGATTTTCTACAAGGTTATGTCCGTTTTCCATTCCAGTGATTGAATATGACCGAAACTTTTCCGCTACTATTATGAGGGCACTTTTTCTACTATACAGTGCAGGGTTTATGTCAGTATGGCCACGAAAACCAAGCTGATCGATAATCTGACGAGATATTTGTGTTAATAGCAGTTTTTGAACTTTACTGCAAGTCTTATTAATTGAGCCTCTTCTGGTTAATTATACTGCGTTAAGTTTTGCTGATTCTGGAGATCCTTATCTTGATGTGAGCTACCTGCAAAACTTTCTCCGTATCTCCCTCTTTCTCTCTTTCACCTTCTCGCTCTCTCTTTACCTGTGGCTTTCTGTCTTGACCTTATCAAGATTATTATTAATCTGTTTGAAGCTTCATTCCGATCTCTCTTAATAAAATTGCTAACTAGCTATTCAAATTGTATCTGGCTACTTTGGTAGATTTCCTACAAACTCTATAGGTAGGTACCAATGTAGTTAAGGTGGGCTCGTATGAAATATTCTTCTCCTTGGTAGATAAATTTTTTCCATTGTACACTTTGGTTTTACATTACTGTTTCCAGAAATGATGTCAAATTCCCGAAAGGAGAATTTTTCCATCTCTTGTGGATATTTTCACAATTCTTAGAACTGATTTTCTGATGAATTCAGTTTGCTAGAATCGATTAAGTAGGAGAGGTGCCGCTAGATGTACCTAGCCTGCTTCACTTATACCTCCAGTGGATCTATTGTGCCACTTGTCCGCATGGGATAAACTCTAAAATTACCTTAGATCCATCAAGCTTTCCTTAGAAAAATCAGGATGCATATGAACTCTTTGCCTTGCAGCTCCCCAGACTTGAAAGGAGTTGTTACCTAATAGCTTACCTCTTTTAGTCATCAGAGCGGGACACTCGCAGAGCATGAGTTGGGCATTGCATTGGCTCCCAAAATTTAAAGCTCCTGCAGAAATCGTTCTCTACTATAATCAGTCTTCTAGCATGGTCTCCTATTATCCAGTCATCCGCAATGGCCCCTACCAGCTTCCTAATGAATGTTCGGTTGCCATTAAGCAGCGGCAGGTTTGCCTGTTGATCCACCGAAGGCTTGCCTAATGATAAGTACCTCTGCTGATCTCCCCTTTTAAAGCTCCAATCGGCACTAATTTTGATTTAACCAGCACAGCATATAGCGCCGTAATGGTTGCCGAACTATGGGTATGTACATCCATCGTACCATTCTGGGTTTTAGTCACCAGTTCCCACCATTTTGTTCAGTTTCTTAACATGCAACCCTTCCCATTTTGTTGCTTAAGTCGAGTCATGCTGAAGCTAGCTTTGGTTTCAATATCCCCTAATTCAATAATCGTTTTTTTTTAATTGAATTTATTACAAAAACTTTAAAAATACCGCACTCGCGTTCAAAGAGAGACAATACAAAAAATTTGAAAAAACTTGTGATAAGAACAATAGTTCATGAACACTACTTGATACTTTGCAATGTCTTTTAAAAGCATTTTCTTGTAAGAACATGAAAAAGACAGAAAACCCGAGGTTAATTTTGATGCTCTTTTGTCATAGCGTCACTGGAAAAACCTGAAGGCACAACAACCGCCTGTGAGTTCTATGTTTACCCACCTAACAACATTTGAAGCGAATGTAACACGCATATACATAAATATATACAGCGGCAGATTGCGAGCTTTATTTGACACACACTACATTTAAGAAACATATAGACAAGTGAACATGGGGCTTTATCATGGCAGAAATAAACGACAGGAAAAAAATCGAATCGTGTCGCAGAAAGGAGCTGTAGACTCAAGGAAAAATAAAATCATGGAAAGAAAGACATTATATATATATATATATATATATATATATATATATATATATGTATATAAATGTAGTGTGTGTCAAATGAAGCTCGTAATCTGCCAAACTGCTCTATTAAAAATCACACATGAAAGCAGATAAAAGTTTTCTAGTCCTTCCAAACAATCGACAGAAAAACTAGTGAAGTTTGTAAAATGTTTTGTTCTCTCTGAGTACTGCGTAAAGTTCTACTTTAATGTTTTCACCGCATACAAACAGCATGGGTAAATATAAGAGCAGCGCATTGAGTAAATAAAAATTTGACAGGTAAGTTTGAAGTAAGAGTTTTAAACTGAAATATTTATTTGAAGTAAAAACACAGCATTTTTAGTAGTAAGCTGGGAAAAGTGTAAATTTTCTTTTACACGTCCTCCGGAATTTGCACTTAAATATTTTATTTTATCGTATCGGGAGAAGAATGTGATCCAACTCACAGTGTATAATTAAATTTGTAACCGTTTGTGTTATTGAAATGGAAAGCCGATTACTGTTCCAAATTACTAGGTCTAGACTTAAGAGAGCATAATGAAACAGAAAATGTGGATTTTAGCATGGTTGTGGTAACAAGAATGCAAAATCTATAAAAGATGAAGATAAGTGTTTGCAGGACTCTGATGTATGCCTGAAATTTCAGTCTACTCTATAATGAAAGTAAAAATGTTTCTAAGTAAACCTTTTTTTTAATAATAACCAAAAAATATAAAGAGATTGATTTTATGGTTATTATTTAAAAAAAAACGTTTACTTGACTGGAAGCTTCGTCGTTAAATTAAATTTTTCAGTAATTTATTTATTTTGAAAGTGAGGCAAACCCATTTCGGTATAACAGACCTGGTCTTTTGTTTAGGCATGTTACTGATAAGCATTAATGGATAATAAATCCCTCCCCCTTTCCCTCTATTATAGATTCGTGCCAAGAAAGTGCTCTACATCTAACGTGAGGAGGCGCACATTCACGTCAATAATAAATTTTCTATTTCATTGTTCAGTTCCGGGTCTAAGTGCGGCCCTTCTTCAGGAGATATTTTTCTGCCTGCGGCGCAAATAAATAGTTTTTAAAGATAATAATAAGAAAAATAGATCCTGAAGAAGGGCCGAACTTGGACCCGAAACATGGAGCAATGAAATAGAAAATTAAATATTTTTCATCAAAACGATCGGTGTATTCCTCAAAATAACTTTCCAACAAATCCGTCATTTAAGTAGCTCGATCAAAAACATATGACAAGCTGAAAACCTGTCAGCTTTATATTCGTCTATCAATATTAAGGTAGAGTATATTAAAAGTTATTTGAAATTTCGCATGTCTGTTTGTCCGTCTATCCGTCTGTCCGTCCGTCCGTCCGTCCTCACGCTAACTCGAGAACGCGTTCACATACAGGGTTGAAATTATGCACACGGACGCTTTTTTTTTTAAAAAGTATATTTAAGTTCGAGAATGGGACTAGTTGGGCAGCTCTGGCTAAATGCCTAAACTAATATCACAATTAAATGTAAATAATTCAAGTTTTAAACTACATAAACTAATTTCTAAAATAATCCAATAAAATTCAAAAAAATTACGTGAAATTATTCGGAGAGTGCTGCTACGTGTAGGAAGGAAGATAGCAAAATACTTCTGTAGCAAAATTACTGCTATTACTGCCACGTATATGGACGCAAGAAAACAGCTTAATGAATGTTCGGCAACGGACTGCAGATAAATCTCTGTGGCAGAATTAAGCTTCTGCTTAGGTGCGGGCTGAGTGAATAGGTAGGAGTGCAGCAGATTAATCTATGTAGCATAATCATCTTCTGTAATAAGGATAGGAATATTATTTCAGATTATCTCTGACCAGACTTAACTTCAGTAGGAAATGATAGGAAAACTCAGATTATCTCTGACCAGAATGATACTTCTGTAATAAGGCAGAGAACACGATTTTTTATTCAGATTAGTTCTGACCAAGATCTATTTTGTGAAAAGTATGGGGACATCTACTGATTTTCGCCGCTGTAAATAGTTATATTTGCCTTCCCTCTTGGTGTTGCCCTAGCGACGTTTACTTGAATTCTATTTGAGGCGAAAACAGCTGGTTGTTATAATGTCACTTCATGACATTGCAAAATTGACAACATGCGGAGGTATGTGTCTTATAAAGTAAGTTGGCGATGGTTTTGTATATTTTTGTTAATAATACTAATAATTTTGTAGGTTTCAGTGATGAACATCGTTGGAAGGACATTGGCACACAGCTGGATCAAATGTGAGAAGTTTCGGCTATCAGATACGTATTTTTTATAGATCCTTTTAAAGATTAAATTCTTTGTGGTTTGTTTTTTTTTTCCTCTTTAGGCATATATATGTATATACATCGAAGGAAGGATCAATAAATTGTGCGTACGACGGGGAAGCAATGCGTGGACTGAACAGTAGGGCTGCCAGACAAAAATTATGTTTTTCACTATATATTTGGGTACTGCCTGAGAATGAGTCAACGTAGAGGGCTGAAATTATGTACACCGCGTTTTTATAAAATTTCCAATTGCGATTTTAAAAGTGGACTACATTGGGTACCAATTTGTTGGTGTTTCCATACAATACTTTGGTTTTCACGATATATTTGGGCACTGCATGAGAACGTAGAAAACTGAAATTTTTACACAGCTTCTTCATAGATAGTAAATAAAATGAACTAAATGGCGCAAGTCTTTCTTGGTGTTGCCATACAAAACCTTTAGTTTATATTTCATTTAACACTTCTTCTCGTCTAGGGTATAATATTATTAGTCTTAGACCAGATATCGTCGATTGCTTGCGCAACATCCTGGAGTTACTGGGTGGCAGCCAAAATAACTTCCAAAGGTAAGATATTTTTGATTTTATCAGCAGTAATAATATATTTTGTTAGGCCAAATCATAATAGTTAGCAGAAAAATATAAAGAAAATCTAAGTCATGTATTTTTTAAATTATATGTATTTCTTTTTTTTCGAGAAAATCTACACCCTGTTATGGTTTTTTTAGCTCCTGTTGCTACAAATCTTTACTTTTTTTAATTTTATTTTTCTTATGTAATAGCGAATAGTACTTATGTAACCTGTTGCTTTAAATTCTAAGTCAACTGCTCCAGCTTGGAAGAAAATGTCACATTTTGCCGAGCCAAGATTAGAAAATTAATATTTCACCCAACTTTAACTGACTGTAATGGAAAAAAAATGTACTACGCCAGTCTGGCAAGTAACTTTAAAAGTTGAGGAATTTAATAGGGATTCTAAAATGGTTTAACACTTGCTATACAATATTTCTTAGATTACGAAAAAAAAAATTTTTTTCTTCAAGAAACCCAGTTTCGAAAAATTTCTTTTCACGTACTAAAAATGATTCTAGTATACCCAAAGCTTGCCGTAAGACCGTAACTTTAAGATTCTAGTTTGAGTGAGACGGAGGGTCGTTACATAAAGTGTGAGTGAGACAGATAGTGACGCTTTCAAGTTCGTGATCAACTTTTAAAATTGCTAGCCAAACTTGCATAGTACATTTTTTTTCAGTACAGTCAGTTAAAGTTGGGTGAAGTAGTAATTTTATACTCTTGATTCGGCAAAATGTGACATTTTCTTCCAATCTGGAGCAGTTGGCTTAGAATTTAAAACAACAGGTTACATAAGTACTACTATTCGGGATTACATACGAAAAATAAAATTGAAAAAAAATAAAGATTTGTAGCAACAGGAGCTAAAAACCCATCACAAGGTGTTCATTTTCTCGAAAACAAATGTCTATAATTTGAAAAATACATAACTTGGATTTTTTTTATATCTTTCTGGTAACTGTTTTGATTTGGTCTATCACCCGATTCGGGCTTGACGTCGACTTACGGAAGAATATATACAGTACTGAGACAACAATCTATGTAAAAGGTCTACGCCTCCCATTTTCTTTATTATATGATCGAATCAAATTTAGGCACCTAATTTGTTTTATAATTTTTCTTATTCAAACACATTCTTACTTCTGATGCCAGGCAAATATCTTCAAAGTAAGATAGAAAGATACGACAGAGCTATCGTTCCATTTCAATGCTAGAATTTCATTTTCGACATCAGGCCTGAATTCAAAAGTTTCCTCTTTCACTATTTTCGAATTTTGTATTAGTATCTATAATGGACAACTTTCCATTTTGTTTTCTCTTAGAATATTGTTTTATTCTTTAGGCTTTTAGGATAAGTCGGTGGACGTAAAGAAGTTGCCAAAAATAAACAATGCAGTTTTGAGAGGTCAGTAGCGCTGTTATAAAATCATAACATAGTTCTTGATCTTTTACATGTGATTCTCTTTCCATTTTTCCACCAGGCAAAAATTTGAATCAAAAGAGCAGAAAAGTTGCAATCAAATTTAGTTTGTTTGCCCCTGATGAATATTTTACAGCCATGCCTACTACAGTAGGGCGGCATTGATTCATAAATTGAATTTATTTATTTATAATTTATAATTTTATCATATCAGACCCAACCATGTAAGATTTATCTACCTCATCGATGTTAGTACAAAGTGAAGATATTATTTCATTTTCTTAGACATATGTTCCTCTTGGCATTGTTTTCCATATAATTGGCAGTTGTATATCTGCAGATTTAGTCCAATATAAACTTTCTTGTGTGACGCTATTATATTCGAATTCCAAAAATCTCTTAAGGAGTGCAACATATAATTTGAATTATAAGTTCTATTGAGTTGCATATAATTTAATTTGCATCATAATCAGATCTCAAAGTTCATTTTCAAAAAATTTACCAAATATAATACCACTGGAAACTTGTTCATTAGTAGCATTATTATTTTTACAATTTCCGTTTTTATTTTAAACATTTTCAGGAGATATTTTATGTTGAGCATTTGGTTTCCCATCAGACTGTTTTACAATGATCTCCTTTTACCAACAAGAGTTCCATCAAATTAGATATGTAAAGATCATCGTCGAATTCACTTTCGGCTCCTTGGGTAAATAGCGCCATTATTCAGGGGAAATTAGCGTAAATCGTAATATTGATTAAACAAATGTGGATACAGCATATCTTCGTTATCAGTTAATCAACTGAGCTCGATAGACAGATACATTACAGGATCGATTTCACTATGCAAAGACTCCAATTCTGGCGCTCGCCCCCCCGCCCCCCGCAGTGCGCTGCTGTATACGTAATTCTGAATGCCGTAATTCAGACTGATTACTTTTGTATCTTTATTCGAATTAAGAAAAATTAAAAAAAAAGCAAAAAGCAGGAAAGATTATCTAAAAGAAAGGACACATTTTGTCTATCAATTAAAACATTTAATTTTTCTTTCATTTTAAACATAATTTATCGTTTAGTTTAATGAAAAATATTCTTTTGTGGTAAAAAAACTGGAAATAATCTAGGGGCGATGGGGGACAGTTGCAACAGGGGCAACTTGAAACAGTCCAATTTTAGCTCCTCGGAAACAATTTCAACCAAAAGTCGTACGCCCATGTCAAGCTGTTATGAATATTATGTGTATATGTCGTACCGTGAAAGCGTATTGGTAGAACAATTGATGCTGCTTAAGTTTTACTTTATTGCAGGCAAAATTTACATGAAGTCACTTCTTACCTCAAAAATAATGGAAAAGACCCGTCGAGGAATCACATTCAAACACACAAGCTCATAATGAAAGAAATTCACCGTACGCAAATACTACTCGCTCCCATTCTTTGCCTTGGTCCACACGCCACACAATTTTGAAGTCAGCACGCTTGGTTACCTACAGCATTCTCGGAACTACAGATGCACAAAAATCAGCCATACGTGCACAAAATTCAATGACACTTATGACACGCATTTATTGTCACCCGGATGTACACAAACCTCAACATAATGCAGCATCGTCCTACTAACCCCTAGAATAAGGATTTCGTTTAGGTATGTGTAATCACAACTCCCTCAGAGTGTAATTATTTGCTATGTATTTCTAGCTAGGGTTACTACCTTTCGTTAATTTAATTTTCATACTAACAATAACCTTCGTACCTAGGTGCATAGCCAAAGCTTATTTTATCATTACTCCATTTAGCGTAGTTACTGAATATCGGATTAAATATGGTCAATGAATAGATATAGAATTTGTAATGTATATATATGTAGTATGATATTATTTGTAGGTCTCAGGAATTTTTAATTATCGCGCTATTTACATAGCCAAGGTTTATTTTATCACTGTATTTCATTCAACGTAAGTAATGAATCTTTAGAATTTGAAGTAATACATTGTAATTAAACAACTTCGCGACTTCCATGGTATATCAGCTCTTTAGAAGCCGTAATTTAAATAACTTTTGGTCATACAGAACCCTTATATGAAGATAATCATGATCACCTCAAAGCACAACAGTTCGCAACGAGAAACACTACATCATAGCAAGTGCCTCAGCCCGGATAGAGTAAAGCCCAGTTCAAGGAGAGTACATTTATAAATGAAAAATGGTCATCAATTTAAATAATCAAACTAGTAAGAAAAAAATTATTGCAGTTCCAAAAAGTACATTTATAAACAAAAAAAAAAATAAGAGAAAGAAAATGGTCATCAACTCAAATAGTCAAACATGTCAACAAAAATGTGCATATGGGCGAGTTTAAAAGTTAGAAAATTACCGCCAGCAGTAATAATCTTGCGATCGGACCCGAAGTTTAATGTTCAGTGCATCGGTGGAACGAAGAAAAAGGAACGAAGGGCCATCAGCATCATCCGGTAGGTGAAGAGACACTTGTTACTAGAGCTCCATACAAGCAGTATACCCGGGGTTGATTTCTTGTTCGTCAAGTAGTGGAAAGTTAAAAATAACAAAACTTTAAACGCAAAACTTACAAAAGAGAGTAGCCGAAGTTATAAGGAAGGAGAAACAGAAAAGAAATTGAGCTGAGCAAGAAATTAGAAAAGAAGAAAACTAAAGAAAGAATTACAAGGGTTTTGTGTGACTGGACGGGACGCAGGTCACGTGATGTAGATAATTGCAAAAGCGGTACCATGGATGTCCCGTAAGTACAGGTATAGTTTACAGATCTCTTGTTTGTTTGTTTTTAATCTTTAATTACATTAAAAATTTTGTATGCCGAGTGTAGTGGCAATTATTATTGAATTATTATTATATTGAAATATAGCTGATTAAGGAGCATTAAAAAAAAAAGAAAAATTATAGTTCTTCGTTAATTTGCACCGAGTTTCGTGGTACCTCCACAAAAAAAAAACCACGTGGCGCCCAATAAACTTTTTGTGTGTGTGTTGAGCTGGACTCCCCAATGGTACTTGCGTTACACCTAGAAGCTTATTTCCCACACCTAAGCTGAGCTAGGCCCTAAGTACGAAAAATTAGTGTAACATTTTTGGCGCCCAACGTGGGGCCCACTTGCAATGGGGTGCAAATGGAAGTTTTGATATATAAACCAAAAAAACAGTTGGTTTGTAAAGTGTAAAATTTGAAGGGGATTCGTTGGAAGAGGATTTCTTTTTTGCTGGACTCAAGCAAGCGATAGGTATTTTAGAAAATAATTGGAATTTTCTTTTATTATGAATTTTTGTTTAAAAGTGCATAGAGCTCTGTATGTTAAGTACTAAAGAATCATAATTTCAGCAGAAAAAAAAACTTCTAACAAAACCCAGCGGTACTTAACAGTTAAACAGAGGCGCAAAAGTCATCCGCTACAGGTGGACGATACGCTTGTGTCCCCTATTGAACTTTTGTCAAGTACCTTTCATAGAACGGTCCTTAAGGCGTACGGATAATTCGTATTCGATCATGTTATGTATCCCACTGGGAAGTTTAATTAAGTGAATTTGCATAACATTTATTTTGTGTGTGTCCGGTTGTAATTCTGCTTTTATATTGAAATTTTCATGAAATTTAAAGAATTTCGTCAGCCAATTGGTATAGTAATCGAATTTAGTGCTTGAATACCAGGAGAAGCAACAGCTGTTTTGTGTTTAGTGCTTTATTCAACGATTAAGGCGCGGAAACGAGGTCGAGGCGAGCATTTCCAGTGATATCTATCTAGTATCTGTAATATATATAGGTACTGTAAACGGGAAAGGAAATATTTGCACGTAAGAGGGCATACATCGGCTGGTTAGTAAATAATATGCACGGCAGTCATCTTTCGCGAGTTGGTACATTTTCTTTTAAAAAAAAAAAAAAAACACAAAAACAAGAAGTTGACTTTGTTTTATTACCTGTTATTAGGGAGCATAAATAAAACTAATCGATAGACCTCATCTGCGATATAAATTCTCATTTTCTTGAGACTTGACCTTGCTTTTTCGTGTTGTACAGGTTCGTGGAATATTATCTGAATTATTGTCGAGAAATAATTAGAATATCATTTTCGCAGTAAGCATAGTAGGGGAGGGTTGTTCTTTTGGTAATTTCGTTAGCGGATAAAAACTGTACTTAAATTGTTAAAAGTTTGATATTTGGTATTATTGAATACTTCTTTTTGGTCATTAATTTTTTTTTTAAAGAAGAAATCGTCAGTTGCTGATTTGAAATAGTACATATATATATATATTATACTTTAAGATGAAGTCGGAATTATACTACTTAGTGACCGTTTTAGCCAATTTTTTTTTCTTCTATGAATGGAGTTTATATTGAAGTTTGGAAAATTCATGGATATAATTTGGGTAAAACCTATTTAAGAGTTACAATTTAATGAACTTAAAACGGAAACTTAGATATCCTGCGTTTCGTGTTGGTATTAAAGTCAGAAAATTCTAGACATAATTCGAATAAAACTGGAATTTATATGCCGTGTTGAATAGGTGGAAACGAAATTAAAAAAAAAAATTACAACTTAGCTACCAGCGGATTCAGTATCAAAACTTTGTCTAAGGAATGTGATGTCAATATCTTGATGAATGAGACTATATTTGATTTTTTTTGAAAACTACGTTATCATCTCCTATTTAATGTTTCAAGAAATTATGTTTAATAGTAGAGATGTATTTTAACTTTTAAATAGTGAGACTGTGTTGAAGAGCACATAATTGGAATAGCGAGTATAGGTCAGAAATTTTGGTGGAAAAAAAACAGTAAGAGCCCAATGGTAATGATTTTTTTTTTTTTGCATCTACTATGGGTAGTTTGAGTATATGAGGATACTGATTTTAGTAAATATTCAGTTCATTTCGTATATTGCCGACACAAACAGCAGAGCATTTATATCTGAATTGTAGTGATCCTTCAACCAATTAGGGTTAGGGGCAAGATTCTCGGGTGTTTCCTATTAATACCTCAGGAAGATAATACTTAGGTCGCGTGAGACTGTTTAGAATTGTTGAGTGTTTCTTTTGTAGTTTATTGACAATCTTTTTGGTCAATAAGCCATGGAGGTGAATCGTCTAACTCAAGACGAATTGAGCTATCAAGTACTTGTTCGAGGGTTGCGGACAGGCACTGTTGAAGAGATGCGGAAGGTTTTGAGGGGCTCGTTAAAAATGGAAAAGTCTGGTGAAATAATGAAGGCTGTTAAGTATCCTTTCAAATTTGAGGAAGATGTAGAGATCTTAAGGAATAAATTAAAAGAAATATCAGAATTTATAGTAAATTTCACGGGTGATACTACGAGCAGCGCCTACCGAAAGATCACAACAAAGATCAACTGGGCTTTCGATAGATTAAAAAGGATGCAAGCTAAGGAGGACTCTGATATTGAAGTAAAAGAAGAGTTGAGGGGGTCAAACTATAGCTGCCCTAGGCTCCCCTACAGCCAGTAGTCGAGGAAGTTGATTTAAGTGGTTCAACCACTGAGGAGCTAGAGCGATTAGCACATTCATAGCCAGTCCGCGTCTAGCTTCCATAGTACCCATACACAAATGGATGTAAAATTTTCGGGGGCGGCAAGCCAATCCCTAAGCTCTTTCTTGAAAGGGTAGCTGAGTTAAGTGAAGCTCGAGGCGTATCAGAATCTCAGCTATTCATATCTGCCCTTGATTTGTTCTCAGGTCGCGCGTTAATATGGTATAGGGCAAATAAGAAAAAGTTTAAAAGTTGGAAAGATTTGGTAGTGGAGCTACGAAAGGAGTTCCTTCCTATCGATTATGATGACCGCTTAATGGAAGAGATCAAAAAACGTACACAGGGGTAGGGACGAGTCTATAGGCACTTACGTTGCTATTATGAGCAGTTTATTTTCTAGACTCACGGAACCAATTAGTGAAGAACAAAAGTTGCGTATTCTGAAAAGAAATATCAGTCCCTTCTATCAGAGCCAACTAGGGTTGAGTGAAGTACCGTCAATTTAAGAATTAG